>SKCR01002204.1:0-28117 GCA_019454045.1 Zanthoxylum bungeanum | reverse complement strand
GAATAATGTATATCGGATGGATATTAGCTGGGTGGGGCAATTTTAGAAATTGTTGTAATAAATTCGATTTATTAAATTGGACCTGCGTGTCCAGCCTTATCTCCTATTTCTTTGTATTCTCTTCTCACCTATTCCCATCTATGTAAATGAGGTTTCTTTAGAAGTGTAGTGTAACGGGTAGAAGAAATATTAGTGCTAGCGGGAGAGAGAAAGTGAGAGATTTGATCTAGAATCAATGTAAAATATCCATCCGCATATCATTATTATATTACATATGCGCTTTATTATGTGTTTAGAATGCATGTTTAAGGGTGTATGATGATGAGACCTTAATAAAGATAATAAATTCGTTACCAATTTGCACACGAAAAAGCCCTCATAAAATATCATGCGACTTTCCTTCCTTGAGTGATTCTTGCCCAAGATCCTAGATTGGCATGGTTGTTGGCCAAAGTCAAGCCCTTGTCCGTCGAAGATGTGTTTGAATCACGAGGCTTTGTTCCATATCGGTGTCCGTGTCCAAGTTGTGGTTTGTTGGCCCAAGTCAAGACCATTTCTTGTCCATTGACATTGATTACGAAGCTTCCATGTCAATGAGTCCGCGCTTGACTGGGATCACTAGGTTTTGTTGTGCCAAAGCCAAGGCCTAGTTGATTCAGAGGAAAAAGGTTAGGGTATATATTGGATATATAGGCATATATATGATATATGTTTAGGACTTGGATGTCCACCTACTGGATCTAGGAGTTGGATGAGATCCAATTGATCTTCGAGATCTACCTAGTTAATTATCATACAATTTGTTGGCCAAAGTCAAGATTGTGTGGTATTTAACGGGATCCTAGCCCACTAGGAAACACGGTTTCCCGAGTACTCGACAAAGGCTCGACGAAAAATAGTGGGAGGCAAGAATTGAATTTGCAATACTCGTTCAATACTCGCCATACGCGCTCATTTAAATTATTTCGTCATTAGATTAAATATTAGTTAGACTAATATTTAAATTGTTGTTTAATAAACAGTTGGACTGTATTATACTTGATTATATATAATTGGATTATATTAATCAATATATATTTGAATTAATTATTTCAGTTTACAGTTGATTTTATAATTAGATTATAGTAATCAATGTAATTGAGGTTAATTAATTTGGATTAATATTGATTATATAGTTGGACTTTATAATCATTATAATATATATAGTAGTATAATGTACTAATCGTTGATAAATAGTTGGACTATGTAATCAAGATAAAATTAAAAATTGGATATTTAAAATATAATCTAGGATTAAAATATTTTAATGATTTAATTTTCACATTGGGATAAATAATAGTTATTTTATTGATAAAATACTTATTATACTTTAGCCCAAAATTAATAAGTAGAGCATAAAATCTTGGAAGATTTATGTGATGATGACTTAATGCTTAATTTAATATACTTTGTCATAAATCTAGTTTTAGATTTAAGAAGTATAAATTGCAATTTAATAATTCTTGAGAATTAATTGACTATTCTAGAGGAGATAAAGTCAAAGTTTGCAATTAGGCATGTAGCACGAGGTGCACATCGTTTCGATATTCTAAAAAAAAACCCAAGGCTTGGCCTAAGGTTCCTAAAATATTGAAAAGGATAATAGACATATCCCAAAGTGACTACCATTTGGATATGGCAGACACGAAGGAATTAAGAGGGCAGGCTCTTACTTTGAAAATGTTTGTCTTAGTTATGTTCACAGCTAGTATTGAAATTAGATTTTAAATACTAGTGTGGTACATAAAATATATGTATTGATGTTCAGAATCTGCTTGAGCGGATACTGACTTCAAGCTAGATTGCTCTGCGAATCGGAAACGGGACGAAAAGTCGCTGTTTCGACCGTAGATACCTAAGTTTAGGAACTACCCTTCGGGTGTGTATTGAAATTAGGAACTGTTTATATTGTAACTAGTTTGACTAGAGACATATCTCTATATCAGTGCTTAATCCATGTGGATAAAACCTTATATTCTAGAACACTCAGTGTTTCTTATATAAAGATGATACTGAGATAAACACATAGATGTGAATAACAGGAATTTATATTTTGAATATAATTAAGTCTCAAACATATAAAATGACAAATAATAGCTCAAATGATTTGATCAATAGAGACTTATGTTGAATTTTTCTAAGGTCCCAAGATCAAACAAGACATGAAAACATGCGTGAATACACCAATGAAGATAGCGGAATACTTACATTGATCGGTTATGTCGATTTGAAGACGAATCAAGGCCAAAAACGTACTGCCTTGCTCACGCCACTGCAACCAGTCCATGCTCACTGTCTTGGCAGTTTCGGGTCTCAAAACGAAGCTCCAAACTCCATCGGATGAGTCCCGCCTCATGGTCGAACCTCCCTACCACCTTCGCAAGACTCGTAGTGTGCTAGCACTTGCGGTTTTCACCATGAAAACCCAACCCTTGCTTCCCTTTAGTGTCACGTTTTTCTGGTTCAAAACCAGTCCCAAAATTCTGTTTTGGGCGTGAGAGAAGAGAGCAAAATGAGAGAGTTGAAATTGTGTATTAAGTTAAAATGATTTACCAAAAAATCAATTTATATTTATGCCATAATATTTATTAAATTAATAATAAATTTATGACACAAAACATGCAATGGCTTAGAGTGTCAAACACTCAAACTCCATGCAATGACATTGAGTGCAATGTACACAATCTACATGCAAAGCATTAGAATGACATGTGTCATGTGGGCCCCACACGTTTCCAAATGAAAGTGGGCCCACGTGCACTCACGCGTTCGGGTTCGATATTTCCGAAATACCGAGCTTACGTCGCGACGTTAATTCAATCGAATTTAAATAAATAATTGCGCCTGGCGAAATTATTATTTACGTCGCTAACGAATTAATTCTAAATTAACTCGTTTGCCCGAATTAAAATCTAATTTTAATTCCGCGTCGAAATCTAATTTCGTCTAATATATCGAATATATTAATCATCGATCAATTCCAATTAATCGTTCTCTCTCTTTAGACGACATTTTATCCCGGATAAAATATCTCCGTTATTAATCCTAGATTAATTTTCTCTCTCTTCTGTATAATCCCAGATTATTCAAGAGTGCGAGTTGTGCGTCATCGGTGGATTATCGGGAAGCGACCCATGAGATCCCCGGATAATCTGGCAGTAAATACGGTCGTCGGAGTATCCGAATCACGTACGTACCAAGTACTACGTTCTACCGATTTACGAGACAAGGTCGACTCCTAGCAAAGCACCAAGTCTACCCAATTCTCCGGACATATCCATTTAAGAATATTAAGATCTGTATCAAGCGTAGTATACTAATGTATTGTGCATATCGGCCCAGTATCGGATAGTCACGTGCTAGGGCTGGGGCTGGATAAGTGTCTGCCCCGTCCGAAACACATATCGGATGTCTGGTAACTAGTCTCTATAATCGGATATTCATGACCTGGTCATAATATCACGATTGGATGCGCATCACTTAAGAGCACTAATACCGTATCCTGCGTGACATCATCTCCAATATGACTGAAGTGATACTTCCGTCTCGACATCACACCCAATACACTACGACTCTCTGATAAACCCAGAAGTGGTGTACGCAAAACCGGTTAAAGCCCTGTACCACAAGACCAAAGTCTACCGATTATCGTAAGTATTAGCGATGTAAGTCTCAGGTTAAGACTATACACACCTACCTTGATTTCGGCCTCCCATAGACACATAGTCATAATACCAATGGGATTCCGAGGGGTCTATCCAGAGCGAAGCTGTTTCCCGTACCATCGGTGAAACACGACCTCCTATCGCACTTGCATAAGTATCCAATACTTATATATATGAGAACTATGTCGTTGTGCCCTCACAACGCGCACAAGTGCAATACTAGCCTATTCCGCATTATCGATGTCCAGTCTCGATAATACTACGGCTAGGGATATTTAATGATTAATCCTTCGTGGACTGATACTGTCTCATATCATCTCAATCCAGGAACTAATCATAGGGACCTCTCTTCATTTATATATCTATGGTGATCTAATCACAAATGACGAGAGTGCAATTTCCTTGTTACATAGTTAATTTGCTACAACAACACAATGATCTGTGCAAATAGTGACGCTATGGGTCATATTATCCAACAATCTCCCACTTGGCACATAGCCAGTCACTCGAGTGTCCTACACCCGAACTATGTAAGGTTCGCTCAAATTGCTGAGGAAAGGTTTTCGTCAGCGGATTTGTTGATTATCGTCTGACGCGATTTATACGATCATCACATCGCCACGATGTATGATCCGAACGAATCAGATGAATATAGAAGTATATATCTGGATCGTCGATGAGACCTTTAATTCTTTAGCCTTGTGCTGACGCCTAGCTCAGCTGCTAACAGAACTATATCTAATCTAATTAGATTTATTATCGACCCAAATGGCTTCTATTGCTGCCTCAGCTGCAGCAATAATCCGCATTTGTTGTTTATTCGGCAACAGTTATCTTGCTCGGAAGATTTCCAGCTCACTGTCCCGTTATTCAAACTTTATAGTACCGCAGTATTTAATCGTTTGGAAACTTGCTGCAGTGATCCCAGTCACTTCAAGTTCTCCTTCTCCATAGTAAAAGATAGCATCTTTAGTTCTCAGAGATACTAACAGATGTTCTTAACTTCAATCCAGTGACTATCACTTGGATTGACCCGATTGTGACTCCATATGCTCGAAGCGTATGAGACACCAATACAAGTACATTTTAAATGTACAATTTCCCAGAGAGTGTTAACAAACTCCAAATCTATCCCAGTAGATCTTTATTCCTTGAATAAAGGTTGTTACTCCCCAGAATTCTACGGAGAATTTCTATGAAAGAATATCTATGAAAGCCAAGCTTTCACCAATTGCTATATGGGAATTTAACTGTCAGTGCGCTCCCACTAACCTCCTTATATACACAAGAATTATTTCGTTTTGAGTCAAATCATAAACCATTATGATTATTTCAAAACGACAGTTCCAAGAACCTTATGCTTGCATCAATCCAAACATGGATCGAATAACCCGCAAACCTGGTTTGTCGGTTATACAAAATCGTCAGGATGTTGTAAACATCCTCCAAAAGGTTTCCTTTTCAGGAAAGCGATTTTGATTTGTAACTGACATATTTCATAAATGAAATATACAGTTATCAACAAGCATCTTCAAAATGGATTTACCATGGCAACAGGTAAAAGGTTGAACCGTTATTAACACAATGTTGATAACGATACCTTTTCGTCAAAAGCTAGCTTTGTACGTTGGTATGTTGCCATCCCATGTATGTCTTCCTTGAAGACGTTTAATGTACCATAGGCACAATGCCTTGTGGTACAACAACTAGTATCCAAAATAGTTGTTATACATGGAATCCATTTCGGACTCATGGCACTTTGCCATAACAGGGAGTCGATACCTCGTATCACTTCCTCAAAACGTAGTCGGATGGTACCCTCCATAAGATTGACATCTTTATGAGGTTAGATCAGAAACCCATACCCTAGGTTGTTTTCTGACTCTATCCGATCTACTAGTTTCTTGTGTATTTGAAGATTAATGGTATAGTTTCATCATAGATGAACTGTTTGTGTTCCATTAAGGACTTCGTGCCTTGAACAGTATTACTCCGATTTTCATCGAGTATCACTATCCTCCCACTGACCACTGCATATCGGTATTCCTCTCAGGAAAACCGCATGGTGAGCAACAATCACATTGTTCTCATGTGGGATTTATAAGTACTATACTAAGGTTTCCCTTAGGATAACCTATATTGGCACTTATCCAATTTGGGTCCTTAGTTTGGTATCATCCAAACGCTATGCCTCGCATACCCAAATTATCAGGAATGAGAAACCTCGTTTCTTCCCTGTTCATATCCTATATGATATCTGTCAAACAGATTTATATGGAACCTTATTCTAAATAAGTTTTGCACTGTTAATACATATCCTGTTGAAGGAAATAGTAGCTCAGAGCGACTCGTGATAAACCTTATCATGTCCAACAAAATTCGGTTTTAGTTCAGACACACCGTCTAACTGACGTGTCTCGGGAGGAGTCCTCACATGAAAGAACACCGTACTCTTTCATTTATATATGAAACTTACTGCTTAAGTATTTTCCATTTCGGTCTTACCGTGGCGGAATAACACTATAGCCGATCTGTTTGTTTTCTTCGTGTCGAAACTTCAAAAGTTTCCGATCTGTGTTCTTCAAAAGAAACACATAACCACAACGTGATGCTACATCCGTTAAGGTCACGAAATATTCATGTTCACATCTAGCCTAGCTAGATATGGGCCCACTTAATTCACCATGAATAGGGCTAACAGATCGGTGGCCCTTTTACTATTACCAAGTAAATAGTATTTTAGGTATTTAACCTAATAAACTAGATTCGTAGACCTTATTTGAATAGTCAAATCAGTCCTAGTACCCACTCTTAAAAGTGTGGATATACGAGTCTTGTTTAATTGTGTCCTAGACAACAATGCCACAAATAAGTCTCCATTGATCAAATCAATTTAAGCTATTTATTTGTCATTTTATATGTTTGAGATTTTATTATATTCAAAATATAAATTCTGTTATTTACATCCAATGTATTTATCTCAGTATCATCTTTATATAATGAAACACTTTAGTGTTCTAGAATATAAAGGTTTTATCCGCATCGGATTAAACACTGATATAAGATAATGTCTCTAGTCAAACTAGTTACATTATAACATTTCCTAATTTAAGTACATACCCAAAGGGTAGTTCCTAAACTTAGGTATCTACGGTCGAAACAGCGACTTTCGTCCCGTTTCCAATTCGCAGAGAAATCTCGGCTTGAAGCCAGTATCCAGCTCACAGCGGATTCTGAACGTCAATACATATATATATTATGTACCACACTAAGTATTTAAAATCCAATTTCAATACTAGTAGTAAACATAACTTTGACAAATATTTTTAAAGTTAGAGCCTCGCCCTATCTTTAATTCCTTCGTGTCTTCCATATCCAAATGGTAGTCACTTTGGGATATGTCAATTATCTTTTCAATATTTCACAAACCTTTGGCCAAGCCTTGGGTTTTAGAATATCGAAATGATATGCACCTTGTGCTACATGCCCAATTGCAAACTTTGACTTTTCTCCACTAGAATAGTCAATTAATTGCAACTTTAATACTTTTAAATCTAAAGATAGATTTATTATAAGTATATTAATTAAGCACTAAAGTCATCATCACATAAATCTTCCAAAGACTTTATGCTCTACTATTTGCTTAATAATGGGCTTAGTCATAATAAGTTATTTTATCAAATAAATTAACCTATTATTAATTCCCAATTGAAAATTAAATCATTTAAAGCATTTAATCCAATGATTATATATTTTAAATATTCAACTTTTCAATTCTTTCTTGATTTCAATAGTCCAACTATTTAATCAATTTAATAAGGTACTATTTATTATAATGATTACAATAATCCAATTATTTAATCAACTATAATTTTAATATTGATTACTATAATCTAATTATAAAATCAACTATCATTTTAATTCAATTATATTGATTACTATAATCCAATTATAAAATCAACTATATATTGAATGAGTTTGTATATAGTCCAACTATATATATATTTAAAACAACATAAAATATTAGTCCAACTAATACTTTTGATTAATATGACGAGTAAAATAGATGAGCGCGTTTAGCGAGTATTCGAACGAATGTTGCAAATTCAATACTTGCCTCCCACTATTTTTCGTCGAGCCTCTAACCCTCTGTCGAGTACTCGGGAAACCGTGTTTCCTAGTGGGCTAGGATCCCGTTAAATATCACACAATCTTGACTTTGGCCAACAAATTGTATGATAATTAACTAGGTAGATCTCGAAGATCAATTGGATCTCATCCAACTCCTAGATCCAGTAGGTGGACATCCAAGTCCCAAACATATATCTTATATATGCCTATACATCGAATGTATACCCTAACCTTTTTCCTCTGAATCAACTAGGCCTTGGCTTTGGCACAACAAACCTAGTGATCCCAGTCAAGCGCGGACCCATTGACATGGAAGCTTCGTAATCAATGTCAATGGACAAGAAGTGGTCTTGACTTTGGCCAACAAACCACAACTTGGACACGACACCGATATGGAACAAAGCCTCGTGATTAAAACACATCTTTGACGGACAAGGGCTTGACTTTGGCCAACAACCCCTGCCAATCTCGGATCTTGAGTAAGAATCACTCAATGGAAGGAAAATAAACGCTTGATATTTAACGAGGGTTTTTCGCGTGCAAATTGGCTACCAATTTAATTATCTTTGTTAAGGTCTCATCATCATACACCCTTAAACATGCATTCTAAATACATAATAAAGCGAGTATGAAATAAAATAATAATGATATGCGGATGGATACTTACACATTGATCCTAGATCAAATCTCTCCCTTTCTCACTCAAGCTAGCACTTGTACTACTTCTACCCGTTACACTACACTTCTAAAGAAACCTCATATATATAGAGGGGAAAGGTGAGAGAAGAGATACAAAGAGAAAGAAGGTGATAAGGCTGGACACGCAGGTCCAATTTAATAAATCAGAATTTATTACAACAATTTCTAAAATTGCCCACCCGACTAATATCCATCCGATATACATTATTCATTCAACACAACCACGTATTCACACACATAAGCATGCTATCAATCAATCTAATCAAATTAATTAATCTGATAATTAAGTGATCATCCAATGTTCAAACAACGATTTGATTTTGTTCGAGTCAAACTCGTTTTTGCGAATAAGTACTAAAGTACGAATTCATGAATTAAATTAAACTACATCATTAAATCTAATTTAACATGTATTTAATACTAATTCACTATTCAATTCCAAATTAAATATTACACTTTTATTTAATAAACCTTTTACGATTTAAATTCCAAATCTAATCGTAACGCGTCTCAAAGACCGATTAACGTCCAACGTCAATTCAATTAAAGTCCAATGGGCTTTTGATTGATTTCTTAAGGCGTGGACTTTGGTCAACTCGGGTCAAACCGATAACCAAAGTCCAATCCGGGATTTACCCCATAAGCCCATAAATCAATCTTGGCCCATTAGGCCCAATTGAACTTTAAAGGTTCATTAAGTCGCATTTGGGCTTTATGGTCAAGGTTTTGGGCCCAATTGGATCCAATCCATTTGGCCTAAACCAAACTTGATAAATCAAGCCCAATAGGCCCAATACAACATTTAAATCCAATTTCCAAAATTAGGCCAAATAATTAAATTCAAAAAATCCAATTTTCCAATTTAATTACCAAAGTGTATTACATGATCAATCAACTAAATCAACATTTCTAAAACACCATATTAGTCCAATTAATCATGCTTGATTCATTATCATATGTCCAACACACAAATTGAAAAATCAAACCCATCTACATGCTTAAAGGTCTCGGCCAAGGGAGTGATTTCATGTCCAATTCGGTTTCAATCCAATTAATCCCAATCGACATTAAATACATATCCCGAATGATTTCCAATACATCCAATTATCAAAATCAAAATTTACCAAGACATTAGGGCATATCACCATTCGGCCAAGGTAAGATTTTGGGGATTTTGTCCAATTCGAAATCCAATCCAATTCGATTCAATTAACATCAACCTAATCGATTCTAACTCATCAAATGAATTAAAAATCAAAAAATCCAAGATCCCAAAATTCATTGACATTCGGCCATGGCATAATTTTGGGGAAAATAATTCCAAATCATTTTTCATCAAATTAGTCCAACCAAAATGAAATTAAACATGTTATAAGCATACTCAAACAATCAATTTATTCAAATCATGCTCAACAAACATTTACCCAAATTTTAAGCCCTACATTTTTCATGCTTGCAACATTAGCTCTTGATGCCATTGTTGAATTTTTCTAAGGTCCCAAGATCAAACAAGACATGAAAACATGCGTGAATACACCAATGAAGATAGCGGAATACTTACATTGATCGGTTATGTCGATTTGAAGACGAATCAAGGCCAAAAACGTACTGCCTTGCTCACCCACTGCAACCAGTCCATGCTCACTGTCTTGGCAGTTTCGGGTCTCAAAACGAAGCTCCAAACTCCATCGGATGAGTCCCGCCTCATGGTCGAACCTCCCTACCACCTTCGCAAGACTCGTAGTGTGCTAGCACTTGCGGTTTTCACCATGAAAACCCACCCTTGCTTCCCTTAGTGTCACGTTTTTCTGGTTCAACCAGTCCCAAAATTCCTGTTTTGGGCGTGAGAGAAGAGAGAAAATGAGAGAGTTGAAATTGTGTATTAAGTTAAAATGATTTACCAAAAAATCAATTTATATTTATGCCATAATATTTATTAAATTAATAATAAATTTATGACACAAAACATGCAATGGCTTAGAGTGTCAAACACTCAAACTCCATGCAATGACATTGAGTGCAATGTACACAATCTACATGCAAAGCATTAGAATGACATGTGTCATGTGGGCCCCACACGTTTCCAAATGAAAGTGGGCCCACGTGCACTCACGCGTTCGGGTTCGATATTTCCGAAATACCGAGCTTACGTCGCGACGTTAATTCAATCGAATTTAAATAAATAATTGCGCCTGGCGAAATTATTATTTACGTCGCTAACGAATTAATTCTAAATTAACTCGTTTGCCCGAATTAAAATCTATTTTAATTCCGCGTCGAAATCTAATTTCGTCAATATATATCGAATATATTAATTCATCGATTAATTCCAAATTAATTCGTCTCTCTCTTTAGACGACATTTTATCCCGGATAAAATATCTCCGTTATTAATCCTAGATTAATTTTTCTCTCTCTTCTGTATAATCCCAGATTATTCAAGAGTGCGAGTTGTGCGTCATCGGTGGATTATCGGGAAGCGACCCATGAGATCCCCGGATAATCTGGCAGTAAATACGGTCGTCGGAGTATCCGAATCACGTACGTACCAAGTACTACGTTCTACCGATTTACGAGACAAGGTCGACTCCTAGCAAAGCACCAAGTCTACCCAATTCTCCGGACATATCCATTAAGAATATTAAGATCTGTATCAAGCGTAGTATACTAATGTATTGTGCATATCGGCCCAGTATCGGATAGTCACGTGCTAGGGCTGGGGCTGGATAAGTGTCTGCCCCGTCCGAAACACATATCGGATGTCTGGTAACTAGTCTCTATAATCGGATATTCATGACCTGGTCATAATATCACGATTGGATGCGCATCACTTAAGAGCACTAATACCGTATCCTGCGTGACATCATCTCCATATGACTGAAGTGATACTTCCGTCTCGACATCACACCAATACACTACGACTCTCTGATAAACCCAGAAGTGGTGTACGCAAAACCGGTTAAAGCCCTGTACCACCAAGACCAAAGTCTACCGATTATCGTAAGTATTAGCGATGCAAGTCTCAGGTTAAGACTATACACACCTACCTTGATTTCGCGGCCTCCCATAGACACATAGTCATAATACCAATGGGATTCCGAGGGGTCTATCCAGAGCGAAGCTGTTTCCCGTACCATCGGTGAAACACGACCACTCCTATCGCACTTGCATAAGTATCCAATACTTATATATATGAGAACTATGTCGTTGTGCCCTCACAACGCGCACAAGTGCAATACTAGCCTATTCCGCATTATCGATGTCCAGTCTCGATAACTACTACGGCTAGGGATATTTAATGATTAATCCTTCGTGGACTGATACTGTCTCATATCATCTCAATCCAGGAACTAATCATAGGGACCTCTCTTCATTTATATATCTATGGTGATCTAATCACAAATGACGAGAGTGCAATTTCCTTGTTACATAGTTAATTTGCTACAGCAACACAATGATCTGTGCAAATAGTGACGCTATGGGTCATATTATCCAACAACTTATTTGTGGCATTGTTGTCTAGGACACAATTATACAAGACTCGTATATCCACACTTTTGAAGAGTGAGTACTAGGACTGATTTGACTATTCAAATAAAGTCTACGAATCTAGTTTGTTAGGTAAAGTACCTAAAATACTGTTTACTTGGTAATAGTGTAACTGCCACCGATTTGTTAGCCCTATTCATGGTGAAGTTAGTGGGCCCATATATAGCTAGGCTAGATGTGAACATGAATATTTCGTGACCTTAACGGATGTGACAATCACGTTATCGTTATGTGTTTTCTTTGAAGAGCACAAATCGAAAACTTTAGAGTTTCGACGACGTAGTAAATTAACAGATCGGCTATAGTATTATTCCGCCACGGTAAGACCGTTGGAAAATACTTAAGCAGTAAGTTTTCATACGTACATGAAAGAGTACAATATTCTTTCAAATGAGGACTCCTCCCGAGACACGTCAGTTAGATGGTTGTCCGAACTAAAACCGAATTTTATTGGACATGATAAGGTTTATCACGAGTCGCTCGAGCTACCCATTTCCTTCAACGGATAAGTTTTGACAAGTGCAATAACTTATTTAGAATAAGGTTCCATAAAATATGTTTGACAGATTACATATTAGATATAAACGGAAAGAAACGGGTTTCTCCTTCCTTGACTATTTGGAATGTGGGCATATGTTTGGATAATACCAAACTAAAACCTAAATGGATAAGTGCCAAATTGGTTATCCTAAAGGAAACCATAAGTATAGTACTTGTAAATCTCACATGAGAACATGTGATTGTTGCTCACCATGCGGTTTTTCCTGAGAGGAATACTGATATGCAGTGGCCAGTGGGAGGATAGTGATACTCGATGAAAAACGGAGTAATACTTTTCAAGGCACCTATTCCTAATGGAACATAAAATAGTTCATCAATGAATGAAACTATTCCATTAATCTTCGAGTACACAAGAACCGCGTCGTAGATAAGAGAGAGTCATAAAATAAACCTGGGTATGGGTTTCTGAATTCACCTATAAAGATGTTAATCTTTTAAGTTTAAGGTAAACCAACTGATTACGTATGAGGAAGTGATACAAGGTATCGACTCCCTATTATGACAAAGTGTCATGAGTCCAAAATGGATTCCATGTATATCAACAAGTTTGGATACTAGTTGATGTACCATAAGGCATTATGGCTATTGGTATACTTATAAGTCTTCGAGGAAGACATACATGGAAGGCAACATACCAACTTACTAAGCTAGGCTTGTAAAGAAAAAGGTAGAGTTATCAACATTGTGTTGATTCCGACGAAACCTTTTACCTGTTGCCATTGTAAATCCATTTGGATAAGCTTGCTAAAGCTGTGTATTTCATTTATGAAATATGACAGCTTAACGGAAAATCGCTTTCCTGAAAAGGAAAACCTTTCGGAGGATGTTATAAACATCCGTCGGTTTGATGTACCATAACAAGCAAACAAGGTTTGCAGGTTATTCGATCCATGTTTAGATTGAAGCAAGCATAGGTTTTAGGAATTATCGTTTTGATATAATCATAAGGAGTATGATTTAATTCAAAACTAATGATTCTTGTGTATATAAAAGGGTTAGTGGGAGTGCACTGACATGAATTTCATGTAAAATAATGATAATATGTCATTTCTTGGAAATGAAATTCCTAAAAAGCAATCGGTGAAGCTTGGCTTTCATAAGAAATTCTCCGAGAATTCTGGGAGTAACAACCTTTATCAAGGAATAAGATCTACTGGGATAGATTGGAGTTGTTAACACTCTGGGAAATTGTACATTTAAAATGTACTGATATGGTGTCCATACGCTTTGAGCATATGGAGTCACAATCAGGACAATCCAAGTGATAGTCATTGGATTGAAGTTAAGGGACATCTATTAGTATCTTAGAGAAACTAAAGATGTTGTCTTAAATTATGGAGTAGGAGAACTTGAAGTGACTAGGATCACTGCTGCAAGTTTCCAAACGGTAAATACTGCGGTACTATAAAGTTTGAAAACGGGACAGTAAGCTGGAAAATATCCGAGCAAGATAACTGTTGCCGAATTAACAACAATGCGGATTATTGCTGAAGCTGAGCGCAGCAGCAATAGAAGCCATTGGGATCGATAATAAATCTAATTAGATTAGATTTAGTTCTGTTAGCAGCTGAGCTAGGCGTCAGCACAGGCTAAGAATTAAGGTCTCATCGAGATCCAGATATATCTTCTATATCATCTGATTCGTTCGGATCATACATCGTGGCGATGTGATGATCGTGTAAATCGCGTCAGAAGATAATTAAGCAAATCCGCTGACGAAACCTTTCCTCAGCCATTTGAGCGAACCGTACATAGTTCGGGTGTTAGACACTCGAGTGACTGGCTATGTGCCAAGTGGGAGATTGTTGGATAATATGACCCATAGCGTCACATTTGTACAGATCACGGTTTGTTGTTGTACAATTAAACTATGTGACAAGGAAATTGCACTCTCATCATTTGTGATTAGATCACCATAGATATAAAATGAAGAGAGGTCCATATGATTAGTTCCTGGATGAGATGATTGAGACAGTATCAGTCCACGAAGGTATTTAGAATTAATCATTAAATATCCCTAGCCGGAGTATTATCGAGACAGGACATCGATAATGCGGAATAGGCTAGTATTGCACTTGTGCGCGTTGTGAGGGCACAACGGCATAGTTCTCATATATATAAGTATTGGATACTTATGCAAGTGCGATAGGAGGTTGTGTTTCACCGATGGTACGGGAAACAGCTTCGCTCTGGATAGACCCCTCGGAATCCCATTGGTATTATGACTATGTGTCTATGGGAGGCCGAAATCAAGGTAGGTGTGTATAGTCTTAACCTGAGACTTGCATCGCTAATACTTGCGATAATCGGTAGACTTTAGTCTTGGTGGTACAGGGCTTTAACCGGTTCTGTGTACACCACTTCTGGGTTTATCAGAGAGTCGTAGTGTATTGGGTGTGATGTCAAGACGGAAGTATCACTCCAGTCAGAGTGGAGATGATGTCACGCAGGATACGGTATTAGTGCTCTTAAGTGCTGCGCGGCCATCGGGATATTATGACAAGGTCATGTATATCCGATTATAGAGACTAGTACCAGACATCCGACATGTGCTTCGGACGGGCAGACACTTATCCAGCCCCAGCCCTAGCACGTGACTATCCGAACTGGGCCGATATACACAATACTACGGTATACTACGCTTGATACAGATCTATATATTCCTGTAAGAATATTTCTGGAGAATTGGGTAGGCATGGCGCTTTGCTAGAAGCCAACCTTGTCTTGTAAATCGGTATATTTAGTAGTACGAGGTACTTACGTGTTTGGATAGTCCGACGACCGTATTTACTGCCAACATATCCGGAGATCTCATGGGTCGCTTCCTGAAGATTCACCGATGATGTATAACTCGCACTTAATTAATCTGGGATTAATTAGAAGAGAGAGAAAATTAATCTGGGATTAATACGGAGATATTTTATCTCGGATAAAATATTGATTAAAGAGGAGAACGATTAATTTGGAATTAATCGATAAAATAATATATTTGATATATTATTAGAAATTGGATTTCGACGCGAAATTAAAATTAGATTTTAATTCGGGCGAACGAATTAATTTAGAATTAATTCGTTAGCGACGTGAATAGTGAATTCGCTAGGCGTAATCATTTAATTACGACGCGACAGAAAATTCGTTAATTTGGAATTAACGAACCCGAGCCCGAGATTATTTGCGAGCGCATTCGCATTTCGAATTCGAGTGCGGCACGCAAGTCAAATCGTGCGTCAAATCGCTAGTCACATCAAGCGTCAAATCAAATGTCACTTTGAGTGATATGACATGTTGTCACTGTTTTAGTGATTGATGTAGAAGTTGAAAAAGCAACATTTGCTTTTTGGCTTTTGACTTTTTTGAAAAAAAAAAAGTGGTAATGGTTTAATTTGTTTTTTGAAATATATAAACCATTTACACTTTAATTATTTTTAAACAACTCACTCTCTCTCATTATTCACGATCTCTCATCTCCCTTTCTTTTCTTCTTCTCTCTTCTCACGGTCATGGTGACCGATTCTCTTCCATATTTTTTCTGGTTTCGAACAAAATTGAGAAGCAAAGGAAGAAGACAAGTGCTAGCACACCTTGGGTTATACATAGGTGATAGGGAAACGAATTTGTGAGCATGGAAAGCTTGAAGCTTGGAGCTTCATGGAGTCTCCCATGGCCGAATCTTGGAGGAATTTCACAGCCCAAAACCGAGCAGTCTAGCAGTTCACAGACCAAAACCGAGCAATGCAGTGCGAAAATGGGTCTTGTTCTTCCTTTCATCAAAACCGTTCAATGTGAGTTATGATTCCGCACCTCCTTGATGTGTTCATACTCGTTTTTATGCATGATTTATGATCTTGGGCTTGATTGAACTCCTTCAAATGGTATCTTGAGCTATTGGGCATAAAAATGATTTAGGGTTCTTGAGCAAATTGGGGCTTTTTGATTTGCATGATTTTAACCAATTTTTTGTTTAAGAATGCATATATATGATTCAATTAGAGTTTAGTAATCAATTTGAAGAAAAATTAATTGGATTGATTTTCCCCAATTTGCTTATTGTTGGACAAAACTTTAATTTGGGCTTTTTGATTTAAGCATGATTAACAAATTGTTTGTTTAAGAAGCTATATATGATTCATTAGAGTTAATGTAATCAATTTGAAGAAAAATTAATGGATTGATTTTCCCTAATTTGCTTATTGTTGGACAAAACTTTAATTTGGGGCTTTTTGATTTAAGCATGATTTTAACAAATTATTTGTTTAAGAATGCTTGTATATGATTGAATTAGAGTTATATGTAATCAATTTGAAGAAAAATTGATTGGATTGATTTTCCCCAATTTGCTTAATGTTGGCCAAAACTTTAATTTGGGTAAACTCAATTTGAGCATCAAATGATTAAATTGTTTAGTATAGTATGCTTGAATGTGGTTGAATTGATGTTGTGCATAATCAATTTCATGAAATTTGGTTGGATCCATTTTTCCCCAAATTTTGGGCATGACAAATTTGGGTAAACTTGATTTTGAGCATGTTTAATGAAATTGGATGATTTAGAATGCTTGAATGTTGTTTAATTGATGATTGATTAGATCAATTTGATGAAAAGTGTTTGGAACAATTTTTCCCCAATTTGCTTGTGATGGCCGAATTTGGCAAGTGCCCTATTGTCTTGGATTTTTGATTTTTTTGTTCATTGGATGACTTAGAAATCATTTGGGGATGTTGAATTTATGTTTGATTGGGTTCAATTGGATTGAATTTGATTTGGGCATTTTTTCCCCTTATTGCCGAGACTTTAGCATGTATTAATTGGGTTTGATTTTGATCAAATTATGTTGGACATGATTAATTGAATTGAGTATGATTAATTGGACTAATATGGTGTTTTGGAATGTTGATTTAGTTGATTAATCATATAATGCACTTTAGGTAATTAAATTGCGGAATTGGATTCATGAGATTTAATTATTTAGACTTAAATTGGATTTGGGCTTATAATGTTGTATTGGGCCTATTGGGCTTGATTTTATCAAGTTGGGTTTAGGCCAAATGGATTGGATCCAATTGGGCCCAAAACCTTAACCATAAAGCCCAAATACGACTTAATGAACCTTTAAAGTTTAATTGGGCCTAATGGGCCAAGATTAATTTATAGGCTTATGGGGTAACTCCCGGATTGGACTTTGGTTGCGGGTTTGACCCGAGTTGACCAAAAGTCCACGCCTCAAGAAATTAATTAAAAGCCCATTAGACTTTAATTAAATTAATATTGGATATTAATCGGGCTTTGAGACCCGTAACGATTAAATTTGGAATTTAAGTCGTAAAGGTTTATTTTATAAAGTGTAATATTTAATTTCGAATTAAATAATGAATTAGAATTAAATGCGTATTAAATTTGATTTAATCATGTAATTTAATTTATTCGTAGAAATCGTACTTTGAGTACGTGTTCGCAAAACGAGTTTGACTCGAACAAAATCAAATCTTTGTTTGAACATTGGATGATCACTAATTATCAAGATTAATTAATTTGATTGATTGATAACATGCTTGTATGAATACATGGTTGTGTTGTTTGAATAATGTATATCGGATGGATATTAGCTGGGTGGGGCAATTTTAGAAATTGTTGTAATAAATTCGATTTATTAAATTGGACCTGCGTGTCCAGCCTTATCTCTATTTCTTTGTATTCTCTTCTCACCATATTCCCATCTATGTAAAATGATGTTTCTTTAGAAGTGTAGTGTAACGGGTAGAAGAAATATTAGTGCTAGCGGGAGAGAGAAAGTGAGAGATTTGATCTAGAATCAATGTAAAATATCCATCCGCATATCATTATTATATTACATATGCGCTTTATTATGTGTTTAGAATGCATGTTTAAGGGTGTATGATGATGAGACCTTAATAAAGATAATAAATTGGTTACCAATTTGCACACGAAAAGCCCTCATAAAATATCATGCGACTTTTCCTTCCATTGAGTGATTCTTGCTCAAGATCCTAGATTGGCATGGGTTGTTGGCCAAAGTCAAGCCCTTGTCCGTCGAAGATGTGTTTGAATCACGAGGCTTTGTTCCATATCGGTGTCGTGTCCAAGTTGTGGTTTGTTGGCCAAAGTCAAGACCATTTCTTGTCCATTGACATTGATTACGAAGCTTCCATGTCAATGGGTCCGCGCTTGATTGGGATCACTAGGTTTGTTGTGCCAAAGCCAAGGCCTAGTTGATTCAGAGGAAATGGGTTAGGGTATATATTGGATATATAGGCATATATATGATATGTTTAGGACTTGGATGTCCACCTACTGGATCTAGGAGTTGGATGAGATCCAATTGATCTTCGAGATCTACCTAGTTAATTATCATACAATTTGTTGGCCAAAGTCAAGATTGTGTGTATTTAACGGGATCCTAGCCCACTAGGAAACACGGTTTCCCGAGTACTCGACAGGGCTCGACGAAAAAATAGTGGGAGGCAAGAATTGAATTTGCAATACTCGTTCAATTACTCGCCATACGCGCTCATTTAAATTATTTCGTCATTAGATTAAATGTTAGTTAGACTAATATTTAAATTGTTGTTTTAATAAACAGTTGGACTGTATTATACTTGATTATATATAATTGGATTATATTAATCAATATATATTTGAATTAATTAATTTCAGTTTACAGTTGATTTTATAATTAGATTATAGTAATCAATGTAATTGAGGTTAATTAATTTGGATTATATTTGATTATATAGTTGGACTATTATAATCATTATAATATATATAGTACCACTAATCGTTGATTAAATAGTTGGACTATTGTAATCAAGATAAAATTAAAAATTGGATATTTAAAATATAATCTAGGATTAAAATATTTTAAATGATTTAATTTTCACATTGGGAATAAATAATAGGTTACTTTATTTGATAAAATAACTTATTATACCTTTAGCCCAAAATTAATAAGTAGAGCATAAAATCTTTGGAAGATTTATGTGATGATGACTTTAATGCTTAATTTAATATACTTGTCATAAATCTAGTTTTAGATTTAAGAAGTATTAAAATTGCAATTTATAATTCTTGGAGAATTAATTGACTATTCTAGAGGAGATAAAGTCAAAGTTTGCAATTAGGCATGTAGCACGAGGTGCACATCGTTTCGATATTCTAAAAAAAACCCAAGGCTTGGCCTAAGGTTCCTAAAATATTGAAAAGGATAATAGACATATCCCAAAGTGACTACCATTTGGATATGGCAGACACGAAGGAATTAAAGAAAGGGCAAGGCTCTTACTTTGAAAATGTTTGTCTTAGTTATGTTCACAGCTAGTATTGAAATTAGATTTTAAATACTTAGTGTGGTACATAAAATATATGTATTGATGTTCAGAATCTGCTTTGAGCAGGATACTGACTTCAAGCTGAGATTGCTCTGCGAATCGGAAACGGGACGAAAGTCGCTGTTTCGACCGTAGATACCTAAGTTTAGGAACTACCCTTCGGGTGTGTATTTAAATTAGGAACTGTTATATTGTAACTAGTTTGACTAGAGACATTATCTCTATATCAGTGCTTAATCCATTGTGGATAAACCTTTATATTCTAGAACACTCAGTGTTTCATTATATAAAGATGATACTGAGATAAACACATTAGATGTGAATAACAGAATTTATATTTTGAATAAATTAAAATCTCAAACATATAAAATGACAAATAAATAGCTCAAATTGATTTGATCAATAGAGACTTATTTGTGGCATTGTTGTCTAGGACACAATTATACAAGACTCGTATATCCACACTTTTGAAGAGTGAGTACTAGGACTGATTTGACTATTCAAATAAAGTCTACGAATCTAGTTTGTTAGGTAAAGTACCTAAAATACTGTTTACTTGGTAATAGTGTAACTGCCACCGATCTGTTAGCCCTATTCATGGTGAAGTTAGTGGGCCCATATCTAGCTAGGCTAGATGTGAACATGAATATTTCGTGACCTTAACGGATGTGACATCACGTTATCGTTATGTGTTTCTTTTGAAGAGCACAAATCGGAAACTTTTAGAGTTTCGACACGAAGTAAATAAACAGATCGGCTATAGTATTATTCCGCCACGGTAAGACCGTAATGGAAAATACTTAAGCAGTAAGTTTCATACGTACATGAAAGAGTACAGTATTCTTTCAAATGAGGACTCCTCCCGAGACACGTCAGTTAGACGTGTGTCCGAACTAAAACGAATTTATTGGACATGATAAGGTTTATCACGAGTCGCTCCGAGCTACCATTTCCTTCAACGGATAAGTTTTGACAGTGCAATAACTTATTTAGAATAAGGTTCCATAAAAATCTGTTTGACAGATTACATATTAGATATAAACGGGAAAGAAACCGGGTTTCTAATTCCTGACTATTTGGAATGCTGGGCATATGTTTGGATAATACCAAACTAAAACCTAAATTGGATAAGTGCCAAATTGGTTATCCTAAAGGAAACCATAAGTATAGTACTTGTAAATCTCACATGAGAACAATGTGATTGTTGCTCACCATGCGGTTTTTCCTGAGAGGAATACCGATATGCAGTGGTCAGTGGGAGGATAGTGATACTCGATGAAAATCGGAGTAATACTATTCAAGGCACCTATTCCTAATGGAACATAAATAGTTCATCAATGATGAAACTATCCATTAATCTTCGAGTACACAAGAACCGCGTAGATCAGAGAGAGTCAGAAAGAAAATAACCTGTGTATGGGTTTCTGATCTCACCTCATAAAGATGTTAATCTTTTAAGGTAAACCAACTGATTACGTTGAGGAAGTGATACAAGGTATCGACTCCCTATTATGACAAAGTGTCATGAGTCCAAAATGGATTCCATGTATATCAACAAGTTTGGATACTAGTTGATGTACCATAAGGCATTATGCCTATTGGTACTTTATAAGTCTTCGAGGAAGGAAGACATACATGGAAGGCAACATACCAACTTACTAAGCTAGGCTTGTAAAGAAAAAGGTAGAGTTATCAACATTGTGTTGATTCCGACGAAACCTTTTACCTGTTGCCATTGTAAATCCATTTGGATAATGCTTGCTAAAGCTGTGTATTTCATTTATGAAATATGACAGCTTAACGGAAAATCGCTTTCCTGAAAAGGAAACCTTTCGGAGGATGTTTATAACATCCTGTCGGTTTTATCGTACCATAACAAGCAAACAAGGTTGCAGGTTATTCGATCCATGTTTAGATTGAAGCAATCATAGGTTCTAGGAATTATCGTTTTGATATAATCATAATGGAGTATGATTTAATTCAAAACGAAATGATTCTTGTGTATATAAAAGGTTAGTGGGAGTGCACTGACATGAATTTCATGTAAAATAATGATAATATGTCATTTCTTGGAAATGAAATTCCCATAAAGCAATCGGTGAAAGCTTGGCTTTCATAAGAAAATCTCCGTAGAATTCTGGGGAGTAACAACCTTTATTCAAGGAATAAAGATCTACTGGGATAGATTTGGAGTTGTTAACACTCTGGGAAATTGTACATTAAAATGTACTTGATATGGTGTCTCATACGCTTTGAGCATATGGAGTCACAATCAGGACAATCCAAGTGATAGTCATTGGATTGAAGTTAAGGACATCTATTAGTATCTTAGAGAACTAAAGATGTTGTCTTAAATTATGGAGTAGGAGAACTTGAAGTGACTAGGATCACTGCTGCAAGTTTCCAAACCGGTAAATACTGCGGTACTATAAAGTTTGAATAACGGGACAGTAAGCTGGAAATATTCCGAGCAAGATAACTGTTGCCGAATTAACAACAAATGCGGATTATTGCTGCAGCTGAGGCGCAGCAATAGAAGCCATTTGGATCGATAATAAATCTAATTAGATTAGATTTAGTTCTGTTAGCAGCTGAGCTAGGCGTCAGCACAGGCTAAGGAATTAAAGGTCTCATCGACGATCCAGATATATACTTCTATATCATCTGATTCGTTCGGATCATACATCGTGGCGATGTGATGATCGTGTAAATCGCGTCAGACGATAATTAAGCAAATCCGCTGACGAAAACCTTTCCTCAGCAATTTGAGCGAACCGTACATAGTTCGGGTGTTAGATACTCGAGTGACTGGCTATGTGCCAAGTGGGAGATTGTTGGATAATATGACCCATAGCGTCACTATTTGTACAGATCACGGTGTTTTGTACAAATTAACTATGTGACAAGGAAATTGCACTCTCATCATTTGTGATTAGATCACCATAGATATATAAATGAAGAGAGGTCCATATGATTAGTTCCTGGATTGAGATGATATGAGACAGTATCAGTCCACGAAGGATTAATCATTAAATATCCCTAGCCGGAGTATTATCGAGACAGGACATCGATAATGCGGAATAGGCTAGTATTGCACTTGTGCGCGTTGTGAGGGCACAACGGCATAGTTCTTATATATATAAGTATTGGATACTTATGCAAGTGCGATAGGAGGTTGTGTTTCACCGATGGTACGGGAAACAGCTTCGCTCTGGATAGACCCCTCGGAATCCCATTGGTATTATGACTATGTGTCTATGGGAGGCCGAAATCAGGGTAGGTGTGTATAGTCTTAACCTGAGACTTGCATCGCTAATACTTGCGTTAATCGGTAGACTTTAGTCTTGGTGGTACAGGGCTTTAACTGGTTCTGTTACACACTTTTGGGTTTATCAGAGAGTCGTAGTGTATTGGGTGTGATGTCAAGACGGAAGTATCACTCCAGTCAGAGTGGAGATGATGTCACGCAGGATACGGTATTAGTGCTCTTAAGTGCTGCGCGGCCATCGGGATATTATGACAAGGTCATGTATATCCGATTATAGAGACTAGTTACCAGACATCCGACATGTGCTTCGGACGGGCAGACACTTATCCAGCCCCAGCCCTAGCACGTGACTATCTGATACTGGGCCGATATACACAATACTACGGTATACTACGCTTGATACAGATCTATATATTCCTGTAAGAATATTTCTGGAGAATTGGGTAGGCATGGCGCTTTGCTAGAAGCCAACCTTGTCTTGTAAATCGGTATATAACGTAGTACGAGGTACTTACGTGTTTGGATAGTCCGACGACCGTATTTACTGCCAACATATCCGGAGATCTCATGGGTCGCTTCCTGAAGATTCACCGATGATGTATAACTCGCACTTAATTAATCTGGGATTAATTAGAAGAGAGAGAAAATTAATCTGGGATTAATTACGGAGATATTTTATCTCGGATAAAATATTGATTAAAGAGAGAGAACGATTATTTGGAATTAATCGATAAAATAATATATTTGATATATATTAGAAATTGGATTTCGACGCGAAATTAAAATTAGATTTTAATTCGGGCGAACGAATTAATTTAGAATTAATTCGTTAGCGACGTGAATAATGAATTCTCTAGGCGTAATCATTTAATTACGACGCGACAGAAAATTCGTTAATTTGGAATTAACGAACCGAGCCGAGATTATTTGCGAGCGCATTCGCATTTCGAATTCGAGTACGGCACGCAAGTCAAATCGTGCGTCAAATCGCTAGTCACATCAAGCGTCAAATCAAATGTCACTTGAGTGATATGATGTTGTTGTCACTTGATTTGAGTGATGATGATGTAGAAGTTGAAAAGCAACATTTGCTTTTGGCTTTTGACTTTTGTTTTTGAAAAATAAAAGTGGTAAATGGTTTAATTTGTTTTTGAAATATATAAAAACCATTTACACTTTAATTATTTTAAACAACTCACTCTCTCTCATTATTCACGATCTCTCATCTCCCTCTCTTTTTTTCTTCTCTCTTCTCACGGTCATGGTGACCGATTCTCTTCCATATTTTTTCTGGTTTTCGAACAAAAATTGAGAAAGAAAAGAGCAAAGGAAGAAGACAAGTGCTAGCACACCTTGGGTTATACATAGGTGATAGGGAAACGAATTTGTGAGCATGGAAAAGCTTGAAGCTTGGAGCTTTCATGGAGTCTCCCATGGCCGAATCTTGGAGGAATTTCACAGCCAAAACCGAGTAGTCTAGCAGTTCACAGACCAAAACCGAGCAACATGCAGTGCGAAAATGGGTCTTGTTCTTCCTTTCATCAAAACCGTTCAATGTGAGTTTATGATTCCGCACCTCCTTTGATGTGTTCATACTCGTTTTTTATGCATGATTTATGATCTTGGGACTTGATTGAACTCCTTCAAGGTGTTCCGGGAGGAGTCCACTGTGAAAGAATACCATATTCTTTCAAGTAATCAAGAAACTCATTGCTTAAGTATTCACCACCGCGGTCAACCGTAGGTCTATTTTCAACTTCATGTTTAAATTCTTTGAATTTCTCAAGGTTTCCGACTTGTGTCTCGTAAGATACACATAACCATAACGCGATGCATCATCCGTAAAGGTTACGAGTATTCATATCCACCTCTATCCTGGCTAGACATAGGCCCACATACGTCACTATGAACAAGGGCTAACAGTTCGGTGGCACGTGCACCTTTACCACAAAAAGGTGTTTTAGGCATTTTGCCTAATAAACAAGATTCACAGACGTCATATGAATTTGGATCAAATTCGTCCAAGTACCACACTATTCGAAAGTGTGGATATGAGAGTCTTGTTGATGTGTCCCAGACGACAATGCCACATATAAGTTTCATCTTTGTTACTTAGTTTAAGCCTTTTGTTTGTTACATATATGTTTGAGATAGATTTATATTCAAAATATAAAGACCATTATACACATCAGCACTGCATATCTCCATATCATTTTTATACATAAAACACCCAGTGTTTAAAAAAAAAAAGTATAGCCATATTGGGCCAATAAAGATACATATATAATATTCCTAGTCAAACTAAGTACATAATAATAGTCTGAAAGATTAAGTACATGCCCCAAGGGCAGTTCCAAAATATAAGTCCCAACGGCCAAAACGGCGACTCGAGTCCCATTTCCAACGTGAGGTAAATCTCTCTTTAGATCAGTCTCCTGCTAATCCGCAGATCCTGCACATCATTACATATATGAGTACCACAACCAAAATCAAAAATCCAATTTTTAAAATAGAAGTAGACATGTTTTTCTATAACAAACATACCTGAAACCGGTGCCTTGCCCACTTTGATTTCCTTCATTGCGCCTTGTACTCACGGCAGTCACGCTTCCACTCCCCACCCCTTTGCCACACTGCAGGCATACAACTTGGGATTTTTCCTTAGCCTTCCCAGAAGACTTTGACTATTTGGCCTTGCTCTTCTTCTTCTTCTTCTTCTTTACACCTCTAGTTGCCTTCGGCCAAGCCTTGGGAGACTGAGATGTTGAAGCGAAGTGTGCCTCATGCTTTTTGCCCTTCATCAGCTCTTTTTATGCTTCACACAGCATTGCCATCAGCTCTCCAAGAGTATGGTATTGGTTCATCATATTGTAGTTCATGATGAACCCGCTCCAGCTATCAGGAAAAGACTACAAGATCAAATGTATAGAAGTCTCAGCCTCAAAGGTTATGCCTAGCTGACCTAACTGTTCAATGTCGGTAATCATCTGTGACACATGGTGCTCAACAGATGTACCCTCCGACTTTCGAGAACGAAAGAGCTTTTTCTGCAATTCATACCTTTGCGATCTAAGGTTAGATCGATGAGGTCCTTCAATTTTGCCATCATAGTATATGGATCCAATCCCTTATTTTGGCAACGAAATTGAGGGGTCATCACAGCGAGCATGACAGACTGAGCAGTTGATTTGTCATCGCTATGAGTCTTCCAAAGCTCAAGCTCAAGCGGCTGCTCATTTCCGGGCTTAGGCCCGAGGGGTCTCTCTATCGTATAGAGCATCCTCCTCAACCCCCAGGACAATCCTGAGGTTCATATCCCAATCAGGAAAGTTCGCGCCATTAAAGACATTTTCGCCTATGATAATTTCTCTAACTCCATCTTTCCAGTCATCTTAATTGCAATAGTCAAACTATTCAATTAACGATATTTGGGTACAGTTCAACTGTTACAAGAAAAATAATAGAATATTAGTCCAACTAATAAATATAATTGACGAAATAATTTGAAAGCGCGTAATGCCAAGTATTTGAACGAAATTGCAAATTTAATACTGGCCTCCTACTATTTTTCGGTGATCCTCTAACCCTCTGTTGAGTACTCGAGAAACCTAGTTTCCTAGTGGGCTAGGATCCCTATAAATAACACACAACCTTGACTTTGGCCAACAAGTTGTATGATATTTAACTAGGTATATCTCTAATTCCTAGATCCGATAGGTGGACCTCATCCAATTCCTAGATCCGATAGGTGGACCTCCAAGTCCAAAACCTATATACAATATATATCCCAATATATCCAATATTTTCCTAACTTTTTTCCTCTAAATCAACTAAGCCTTGGCTTTGGCTCAACAAGCTTAATGATTCCAGTTAAGCGGGACCCATTGACCTTGGAAAGCTTCGTAATCGATGTCGATGAACAAGAAGTGATCTTGACTTTGGCCAACAAATCACAACTTGGGCAAGACATACAATATGGAAAAAAGCCTTCATGATTCAAACACATCCGCGATGGACAAAGGTCTTGACTTTGGCCAACAAACAAGTGCCATCTTGGATCTTGAGAATGAATCATTCAATGGAAGGAAAACGCTTAATATTTGTTGAGGGTTTTTCGCGTAATTGGCAACCAATTAATTATCTTTGATTAGGTCTCATCATACACCCTTAAGCATGCATTCTAAATGCATAATAAGGCGCGGTAATAAATTAATAATGATATGCGGATGGATATCTCATAAAATATTCCTAGAACAAATCACTTCATTTCCTCTCTCCGGCTAGCACTATTCAAACTTCTACCCAATTACATAATACAATAAAGAAACCTTATTACATTGAGGGGAATTGGTGATAAGAGAATTATAAAGAATCGAGAGATAAAGGCTGGACACGCAGGTCCAATTTAATAAATTCTAAATTTATTACAATAATTTCCAAAGTTTCCCTCACCCATCTAATATCCATCCGATATATATTATTCATACAACACATCCATGTATTCACACAAAGCATGTTATTCAATCAATCTAATCCAATTAATTAATCTTTGAATTAGGTGATCATCCAATTTTCATACAACGATTTGATTTGCTACAAGCCTAGCTTTGTACGTTTGTACGTTGCCATCCATGTCGGTCTTCTTCTTGAAGATCCATCTGCATCCAATAGGCTTTACGCCTTCTGGTGCATCAACCAGTGTCCAAACTTGGTTGGCATACATGGAATCCATCTCGGACTTCATGGCATCTTTCCATAAAGCGGAATCAATATCCTGTATTTCTTCCTCATACGTAGACGGTTCATTATCCTCAATAAGATTAATATCCACATGAGGCGATATCAGGTACCCATACCTCT
>SKCR01002203.1:0-27528 GCA_019454045.1 Zanthoxylum bungeanum | reverse complement strand
TGTAGAATGAGGAGTGGAGACCCATATGGACCTTCGTTGGGATCAGTCGACCGTAGTCTCACGGACCTTCATCAGGTCTAGTAGAATGAAGAATTTCATGGACCTTCATTAGGTTCATTCGACCAAAATTTCATGGACCTTAATCAGGTCCAGTCGACCTATACCAGATCTTGTAGAATGAGGAGTGGAGACCCACTTGGACCTACATCGGGTCCAGTCGACCTCTGCCAGGTCTTGTAGAATGAGGAGTGGAGACCCACTCGGACCTACATCGGGTCCAGTAGACCTCTATCAAGTCTTGTAGAATAAGGAGTGAAGACCCACTTGGACCTACATCGGGTCAAGTCGACCTCTACCAGGTCTTATTAAATGTGGAGTGGAGACCCACTTGGACCTTCATCGGGTCCAGTCGACCGTAGTCTCGTGGGTCTTCACCAGGTCTAGTCGACCGCAGCCTCCATTGGACCTTCATCACGTCTAGTCGACCGTAGTCTCAAGACCTTAATAAGGTCTTGTAGAGTGGAGAATTTCATGGACCTTCATCATATTCATTCGACCGTAGTCTCAAGACCTTAATAAGGTCTTGTAGAGTGGAGAATCTCATGGACCTTCATCAGGTTCATTCGACCGTAGTCTCATATACCTCCATCAAGTTAGGTGGAGTGTAGACTCACATAAACCTTCATATGATATAGTGGAATGAAAACTTTCTTGGACCTTCATCAGGTTCAATTGACTGTAGACTTCCATGTACCTTCATATGGTATGGTGGAATGAAAACTTTATTGGACCTTCATCAGGTTCAATCGACTGTAGACTCCCATGTACCTTCATATGGTATGGTGGAGTGAAGACTTTCTTGGACCTTCATCAGGTCCAATCGACTGTAGACTCACATGTACCCTCATATGGTATGATGGAGTGAAGATCTTCTTGGACCTTCAACATGTCCAATCGATTGTAGACTCACATGTACCTTCATATGGTATAGTGGAGTGAAGACTTTCTTGGACCTTCATCAGGTCCAATCGACTATAGACTCTCATGTACCTTCATATGGTATGATGAAGTGAAGATCTTATTGGACCTTCAATAGGTCCAATCGAATGTAGAATATCATATACCTTAATACGATATGGTGAAGTGAAGATATTCTTAGACCTTCATCAGGTCCAATCGACTGTAGACTCCTATGTACCTTCGTATGGTATGGTGGAGTGAAGACTTTCTTGGACCTTCATCAGGTCCAATTGACTGTAGACTCCCATGTACCTTCATATGGTATGATGGAGTGAAGATCTTATTGGACCTTCAACCGGTCCAATCGATTGTAGACTCCCATGTACCTTCATATGGTATGGTGGAGTGTAGACTCCCATATACCTTCATCAAGTATAGTGGAATGAAGACTTTCTTGGATCTTTATCAAGTCCAATCGACTGTAGGATCCCGCGTACCTCCATCAGGTCAGGAGGAGTGTAGACTCATTTGTATCTTCATCAGGTATAGTGGAGTGAAGACACTCTTGGACCTTTATTAGGTCTAGACGACCATAGTCTCTTTGACCTTTATAATGTCTGGTAGACTGAGGAATGAAAATCATCCTAGAACTTCATTAAGTCGAGTCGACAATAGCTTTCTGGACCTTCATTAGGTTCAGTCGACCATAGTCTATTCGACCTCTATTAGGCCTGGTAGACTGAGGAATAAAGATCATTCTTGACATTCGTTAGGTCGAGTAGACAATAACTTCATCGACCTTCATTAGGACCATTCGACAACAGTCTCTTGGACCTTTAGTAAGTCGTAGACTCATTTGGACTTTCATCAAGTCCAACAGAATGAAGACAATCATGAACCTTCAT
Source organism: Zanthoxylum bungeanum (assembly GCA_019454045.1). NCBI lineage: Eukaryota > Viridiplantae > Streptophyta > Magnoliopsida > Sapindales > Rutaceae > Zanthoxylum > Zanthoxylum bungeanum. The sequence goes on along the minus strand of SKCR01002203.1, from coordinate 25,663 downwards.
CAGGTTTAATAAAGTGGAGACCAATTTAGAAGCTTTACAAGATCTAGTAGATTGGGGACAATCTAGAAGATAAAAGAATAGCCTTCCTCAGATATTTATTAGACCATCTATCCCAGCCGACATGCTCTCCAGATGACAAGTATAAATATTTTCACTCTATTTACATACCATATATGTGGTTTTGAAACTCGCATGCAATGTCATACAACTTAAGATCTGGACCTCCATCCGGTCCAGACAAGATGAAGACTCCCTTAGTTCTTCTTCAGGACCAGTAGGCTGGAGATTGTCCTGGCCTTCATCTGGTCCAGTAGACGAGAACATTCCCCATTGGCTCATATCGAGCCCAGCTCAAGACCTGGACTTTCGTCTGGTCCAAACTACATGAAAACTCCCACTGGTTCTGCTTCAGGACAAGTAGGCTGGAGATTATCCTGGCCTTCATCTGGTCCAGTAGACGGGAACATTCCCCATTGGCTCATGTCGAGCCCAGCTCAAGACCTGTACCTTTATCTGGTCCAGACTACATGAAACTCCCCCTGGTTCCTCTTCAGGACAAGTAGGCTGGAGATTATCCTGACCTTCATCTGGTCCAGTAGACGGGAACATTCCCCATTGGCTCATGTCGAGCCCAACTCAAGCCCTGGACCTTCGTCTGGTCCAGACAACGTGAAAACTCTCTTTGGTTCCTCTTCAGGACCAGTAGGTTGGAGATTGTCCTAACCTTCATCGGGTCCAGACAACATGAAGACTCCTCCTGGTTCCTCTTCAGGACCAGTAGACTGGAGATTTTCCCGACTTTCATCTTGTCCGGTCGACGGGAACATTCTCCAGTTCACCATCATGTCTGGTCGGGTGAGGTACATCCCAGATATTTATTCCATTAACATAATATGACCTTCGACAGGTCCAAGCGACATCAAAGTCCTCCTAACATGGTATGACTTTCGATGGGTCCAAACGACATCAATGCTCAGATACGCCTATACCGACCCCATACGACATACTCGCTGAAATACTCACCAAGCCAAGAACTTCTTGACTTAGAGAGTATGAGATAAACTGTATGAGCCAAATTTGGGTCAAAGGCATAATCATCTTTTCGCTCAGGCATGGCCCAATGTCCTTCAAATAGAATCCAGACCAAGGTTGGGCCAAAGACCCGAACCCTCCTTACATCGGGCCCAATTGACAAAGCGGCCCATTTGCTTTCCACCAAAAGAAACACCCTTTTGGACATTAATTGTTCCTCGAAAAATCAGCTACCATTACATCAAAAATGGGAGGTAACGTGTTAATGGGATCCGTCCACACTAAATGCATACGTTATTATTAAATGCATGCGTTAGAGCTCCTATTTGGAGGCTTATAAAAGGAAGTATAATTCACAAATCAAGGGAGGACAAAAGCATTACAACCCTAAGCTTAATCACTCTCATCAGAACCCTCTGAACCACCGACCCACCGCTCTCACGGCAGTCCACGGGGATCAAGGTAGTCTCTGACTTTGCTCCTCCTCTTACCATATTTATAGCTCATTTCCATTACTGACTTGAACGTCGGAGTGCCTACGGCACCCACCACACCGGTGGGAAGACCCTCCACGCTCACTCTACCTTTGTTTTGCAGGATCACTAGTGCCCACAACCTACGAAATCATGATTGTGGACCTCGAGCCAAAACCAACGTCTACACTAAGTAATTTCTTTCTTATTTATTTATTTATTATTATTACCGGAAGAGATCATAACTGAAACTATATTTCATTTAGGAAAAAAATAATTGAAAATTTTGTGTATATAGGAAGAAAATACACTATGCTAATAAAAAAAAAAATTGAACCCTAACTAATAAGATTTTTTAGAAAGAAATAATCCTTAAGAAAATAAAACTTCTAAACAAATGTGATTATATTTTCTACCGTAACTTTAAAACCTAATAATTGAAAAAAAAAATTGTGTATATAGGAAGCAAAATACTACTAAGCTAAGTATAAAGAAATTGTATCCTATCTAATAAGAATTTTTTATAAAGAAAAAAGCCTTTAAAAAAAATAAAAATCTTAATAAAAAATTTGATTATATTTTCTACCGTAATTTTAAAGCCTGATAATTGGAAAAAAAAAATTGTGTATAGGAAGAAAATATACTAAGTTAAGTAAAAAAGAAATTGGTCCATAACTAATAAGAATTTTTGCGAAGAAAGATTTTTTAAGAAAATAAACTACTAAGTTAAGCGATTTAGTTTGATTCTTATTGTGATTTGATTATATTAGTGATGTGATATTATTTATTTTAATGTTTAATATATATATTGGTGCCGCATGGAGTGTTTAAAAAGTACAATACTTAAAAACTGAACCACCACGTGGCACGATGATGCTTAAAATATTTAATTTATAATTTTATAATTTAATAAAAAAAAATTAATTATAAAGAATAGATATTATATATGTTTTTTTTTTCATTTTAATGAGAGATTAAAATATATAATCTTATTATAATAAGTTTCTTCTTTTAATATTTTATTATTTTAATAAATTATAATATTAATTAATTAAATTAATAGTTTTATTGTTAATAAGAGATTATGTATTTATATGATAATATGTTTCTTATTCTAATAATTTATTATTTTAAAATTTAATGATAAAAAATTAATTGTAGAGATATTTTAATTTTATGATTTAATAATATTGTATAATTACATAGATTAGATTAATTATAGAGATTAAGTGCCATATATGTTTTTTTTTTTAATGAGAGATTAATATATGTTTTTTTTATTATTATAATAAGCTTCTTTATTTTAATTTTGTAATTTAATAATAATAAATTAAAATACTAATTAATTAATTAAATTCACATTCTTAAAATAGTAAAAGATTTTGAATTCAATTAAATTAATATTTCTCTTTATAATATAATTTTTTTAAATTAAATTATTTTTTTAAAAAAAATTATGTGGCGCGTTTAGAGAAGTAGAAAATATTTAATTTATATACATACACATATATGGAGAAAATCTATAATACAATAGAGATATTATGTCATCCGTGTAACAATCCAATGATTCATTGTCACGCATGTTAAAATATTAGAAAATAAATAAAAAAAGATCGATATTAAATCATACATATCATTTATTAATTTCTTAATAATATTATGTCATCTATATCTCCGTTGCAGTAAAAAAAATTACTCGTAAATAAGATAACTTGAATATGTGTATAGATTTCACTACACATAATACCAAATAAATCATTATTTACATTTCATTAATCAATGCAATTCAATTATTTAAGCCGCAGAAAAAAGACAGATATTAAAGACCGTGTCAGTTTTATTCTCCTCCACACATTTTTTTTTTTTAGGCCGTGCTCATTTCTGTCTGTTTTTTCCTATAACAAACAAAAAAAAAATTAATTGAAAAATAATTGCTCTTGTTAAAAAAAAAAAAACAAGACAATTTTGTTATTACTTTCTTGAATACAGACAATTTTGTAAGCCACTGCTTAAAATTAAGAAACTCATTTTTTACTGACACTGCTTTATTGTCCTTTCATAATTATTATTCGTATTTTTTTTAGAGGTAATAATATTCACAAATATTATCAATTTTCGGGAAACCTGTCATTAAAGATATGAGACTCCCTTGATCAGAAAAGTAAGATCAAAATATTTATTGAAGGCCGGCCTTAAATCATTTATAATTGTAAAATTTTATGCTGTTTTAGATTTGATGCATAAGTTGTCTGAGTTTAGGATTTGGAATTATGTCATCCTGATAACCATATGATATTAGTATGAGACCTTTGAGTGGATTTATCCTATACCAAAAATAAAATCATGATGAAGTCCGGCCTAATGGATCGTTGTGTATTTTGATGTCTGTATGAGAGATATTTTAGGTGGGTTTAGCCAATATTAAAAATAAATCTTGAGAAAGTTAAGCCTAGTAGTGGAGGTCCGATGTGTTGCCTCATTTAGATTTCTAAAACGGACAATATCATGCTAACGAGGACGTTTGGTCCCAAACAGAGGATTGTAAAATCTCACATTGATCAAGATTTAACAATGGATGTTCTTAAGTTAACTATCCTTAACTAGCATGAGACCTCTTGGGCAAGGCTTATAATTAGAACAAAATTATAAAGGACCAAGATTTCAAAGTTAGGTCACTCTGGGCCGTCAAAGTATACAATATCTTTACTATTTACTCTAATAACAATATGAGGCTTTTTGGGATTATTGAGACTATGTGGCCAACTCACTCTAGATTTCGAAAGAGTATAATATCATGCTAATAATGTGATTGGATAGATTTAATCCATTATTTATATTTTTTTATTAATTAAAAAATCCTTGAATATTTTTGAGAAATCATGTAAAAGAATACATTCTTTAAAACACGAATTTGTAATTAATTAAAAACTTTTTTATCTAATAAAAATAAGTAAAAATGAACAAATATCAACAATTGATAACGACAGTTCTACAAAGCCTCGGCTCTTTCTGACCAATCGGAAAATAATACAATCCTTTAAAACGGGCCCGACTGTCCCTCCTCATATCGATTTTGTATAGCAAGCGAGCACATATATCTTACTAATAATATAGAAAATATTTATCCCATAGAAATTATTATTAATGTCAAATATTAAATTTTATCAACCTTAATCTTATTTAGAATAACAATTATGATCAAAGACAATAATTATTAACTAAGTGAATTAAAATCAAAACAAGTAAACTTAAACACACAAAAATAGTAAGGTAAAAATAACTTAGGATAACAATTTCCCCACAATATTCCGTTAAATATTTCTCATTTATTTATAATTGATTAATAATTATGATGGATTATTAACTTAGACACGAAATTATCTATAAGCATTTTCTTATGGTTAGATAGAAATACCATTCTTAATCAATTAACTATATTCATATGTTGATCAAGTTAAGAAGAATTTATTATGTTTAAGTCTGTTATAGGTTATACATGCTCTACATGTATATGTCTATCTTATACGGAAATCTATTCATCTGAATAAGATCTCATGATATTTTACCTAGGTCTAAACATGAACTTCGTTTTCCAAGTTCATTAATATTACAAGTCAATCCATCCTATTGGTCATGAATCAATAGAAAACATTAAGAATAAGATAAAATAATTAATTATGCGTAGAAGGTCACAATTTAATCATAAAAAAGATTCAATTAATCAAAAGTTCATATTGGATTCCATTGCAATCCCAAAACAAGATCTAATTCGTGATTAAGACGATAAACCTAATCATCACGTTTACATAATAATCATAGACAAATAACTAAGAGAATAGGGATAAAGAAAATAAATCATGAATTTCAATGTTGTTATCTTGATTCTTGCTTTAATCTTCTTATTATTGATTATTCTTGAATGTTGGATGAGTTTATAAAGTGTTTTTATCTCAAAAGAGCCTTATTTTTCCTCCCATAAAATCGTCTTTGATGCAATCCTAGACTCTTATATAGATATTATAAAAATAAAGTTTCCTAATCAATTCAGGGTTGTATTACATTGTTGGCACCACTAGAGGTTTAGTATTGCGCCATTGACTTAGAATTAGCTTATTTTTATTCCCAGACTTGGTGGTGCACCATTAAATTACTTTTTGTCGCGCTACCCACTTAAAATTCTTCTCTAACTCCAAATGGGACCGTCACTGAGTTGCTTAGTGTCGTATCACTGCAGCAACTTTAATTTCAAGCTCGATTTTGACTAAGAATGAATTCAATTTAGTCTTCGACATAAACTACAATGTTATAGAAATTTGAATCTTCTTTCCAAGCAACTTGTACCATTTTGATGGAATAAAATATTGAAGGCTGTATACATTAGGGAGTCAATGATATAATTCAAGAAATTTTATTATTTACTATTTTTTATTCAATTCTCCATATTATGCACCATAAATAATAAAACAAGTAATATTAGTGTATTTAACACGTTTAATAACATAAAATAGAGAAAAATCAATGATAAATATATTAGAAAATTATGTATTATAGGCATACATCAACTCCATGCACATTTAATATCTCGACCATGTCGTATGCCAAGACCATCGTATCCGAGTATCACCATTCATGTTGATGATACATTATGTAACACATTACCATACATCATCATAATCAGCACCATATATAATTCTGTGACGTGGAACCCACATGTGAATATACTACTGGCTATTTAGGGTATCCTCCTAGCCCTTGGGTCGAGGCAGGTGTGTGTTAAAGGTAGTGCCCTCTCCATCTTCGAGCCTCTACATGCAAATAATATTAAATAACTAAACATAAATTTATCCAAAAAAAAAAAAAAAAAAATCCTGTTTCGTTTGCTTAGCTTTACTTAAATAATAACCAAAATACAACCCTAATGGATAAGACTTGTTCGTAAGATATGAGATGATTGTGATCATTTGTATCATTTTCATTCCTTATAAAAAAATATATATATATGTTTTTTGTGTGTCACACATCTCAGATGCACATCCTATAAATCAGTATGTAAATAAATTTGTTATTAGACCAACAAAGTTGCTCAACTCATAAATAACGTTTCCCTGTAATTATATTTAACTGATATGGAATATCATTCGGATATGTGATGACTGATATCATCTGCATCGGTCAACACTTTTATCGACACTAGTGTTAAAGCAGTGGGTAGAATAAAAGGCTTTGAGGCGTGAAAACACTATCTTTAAGGTATTAATTGGCCCCTCTATTTTGCTGCAGGGTTAAGGCAATGTACTTTCAGGATACAACAAAGTCTAGAATTCTAAGAACATCAAACTTCTTAGAATTTTGCAGAATTTTTGGAATTCGTTTACAAAGAAAAAAAGGGAAAGTTAAGTGGTTATTAATGAACGTAAATAACATATTTATAAGAATTTAATCTGGTAGTTGAAATTGAAAAGGCACATGTTCAAATCAACCAATATGTCTTAAATTTAAATCAAATTTAGAAAATAAATATATTATAATATATTATAATTTATTTATTTTCTAAATTGGGTTTTTTTCCATCTCTAGTGTCATGCCGTCTCAACTATATATGATGAGGATAGTGATGCATAAGCATTGTAAAAATCCCTCAGAATGGGGTTCGTAGAAGCCCAATACGTTAAAATCCAGTATGGATATAATTATCTTAACTCATTGGTCGAGTATAATTTTTATGCACATTGGTTGGATGAGTCTAGTACATGTATTGACATCCTCGTACAAGTAAAGATAAAAATCTCGGTTTGAATGGGCATCGAACAATGCCCGATATAATTTAATATATTTTTTAATGATAGAGGTTACCGTACTTTCACCTAATCGAAAGTGGTGCATAAATAATTTCCCTTTAAAATATAAATAAAATAAGACGATTTAATATAAATACCTTTATAACGTCATCAATCTCTTAACACATAGACTCGAGATGTTATAGTGATATTATTAGAAAATCAATTTGATAATATATACTTTACCTATTTTAGAGGTGGTAATTTCCCTATATTTTATTATCATTTCATGCAGGCTTTCCCTTAGTTAGGGTTTTGAAAAAGCCATTTTGTGCAAGAATTCAGATAAGCGTGCTATTAACATCCTTTTGATGGCTTCGCTGTTGCATCCATAAACAAAGCGTCAATAAAAGTGCTTTTCAAAACCCAAGAGAGAGAGAAGTAATTAAAAAAGAAAAACTAAAAGGGTTTTGTCTGTGTGTAATTAGTGTAAACCAGTAATAGCAAGCTAGCAGAAGAAAGTGATCTTTTAGCTTTTTAGGGTTTTGTTGCAGGCTTAAAGATTTAGTAATAAGTAATAGAGTCATTATCATTTTATTGTATCAGAAGTTTAAAAATAATAAATATGTATAAAAAAAATATTGGAGTCTAATATTTTGTTATTATATTTTTATAATTTTATATTTTACTTCAAAATGTTATATTTCACTACAAGAACTATTGAAAATTAATAAATAAGTACAAGATTTTTTTTTTTTTTAAATCGATGGAAATCCCACTACCAAACCACCAATTCCAGGCTTAAGTGGAGCAGGTAAAAACCCCGACTGTCCCAGAATCTTACAAGAAACGCACTCCTTGGATTCAAATCCAGGACTTCAATGTGAGATCTTGAACCATACATTACTAAGCAACGTCCATTGGGGACAAGTACAAGAAATATTACAGTGTAATAATATTTTATTACTAAATTAAAATATAAGGTTTTGTAATCATATGATAATAAAATGTAAAATTTGTAAAAATATAATAATAAAATATTACATTCCAATTCTTTTTATATCCATTTGTTAATTCTTAATTTCTAAAATAGTAAAATGATAATAACGATAGGTAATCCTGTAATAGTACAGCTAGACTATCGTGGTCTGTGATGTTAGCCATTAGGGTTTCTAAAAAGAAAGAGTTTGACCAAGGGCTTGGAGTTTTGTTTCTTCTTGTTTTATGAATGGGAAATTAATTACATATGGGTGAAGAAATAAGTGTAAGTTTTTTTTTTCTGCAGAAAGAAATGATGATGATGATGGGTTTAATTTTTTTAGGATTTTGTTTTGTTGTTCAAATTTGTTGTGATAAGGGAAGCAGGAGTGGGAGGGCATGGGAGTTTGATGAGTAGGGTTATTTTGGAGCAATTTTGGGGAAGTGGATTTTGTAGAGTAAGTAGAGTTGATGATTGTTGGATTTGTTTTTTGGGATTTTGTGTTGGACCAAAACAAGATTGTTTGAATTTCCTTGGATTCGGATACCTTCATAGGATTTTCTTGTTCGGCAAAGGATATGTTGAGTAAAAAGAATCAAGACCCTAAGAGCCATATTCCTAAAATAATTTTTAAATTAATAATAATATTATAGTAAAAAAAAATTATATATATTGAGCTATTTCAACTTTAATTTTAAAAAATTATATAAAATTATAATTTTTTTATTATCATTTAGTTCCATAAAAACTAAAAGATGGGCTATAATCATTCTTTTGTTTGGAGGAGTTTACAATGGGGTAGAGAGATCCTTCATAATGGTTTGAGATGGAGGATAGGTGATGAAGAAAAAAAACTGGTTTATCAAAATAAATGGTTGTCGATACCATACAACGTGATGCCACATCCGTAAAGGTCACGAAATATTCATGTTCACATCTAGCCTAGCTAGATACGGGCCCACTTAATTCACCATGAATAGGGCTAACAGATCGGTGGCCCTTTTACTATTACCAAGTAAATAGTATTTTAGGTATTTAACCTAATAAACTAGATTCGTAGACCTTATTTGAATAGTCAAATCAGTCCTAGTATCCACTCTTCAAAAGTGTGGATATACGAGTCTTGTTTAATTGTGTCCTAGACAACAATGCCACAAATAAGTCTCCATTGATCAAATCAATTTGAGCTATTTATTTGTCATTTTATATGTTTGAGATTTTATTATATTCAAAATATAAATTCTGTTATTTACATCCAATGTATTTATCTCAGTATCATCTTTATATAATGAAACACTTTAGTGTTCTAGAATATAAAGGTTTTATCCGCATCGGATTAAACACTGATATAGAGATAATGTCTCTAGTCAAACTAGTTACATTATAACATTCCTAATTTAAGTACATACCCAAAGGGCAGTTCCTAAACTTAGGTATCTACGGTCGAAACAGCGACTTTCGTCCCGTTTCCAATTCGCAGAGAAATCTCGGCTTGAAGCCAGTATCCAGCTCACAGCGGATTCTGAACATCAATACATATATTTTATGTACCACACTAAGTATTTAAAATCCAATTTCAATACTAGCAGTGAACATAACTTTGACAAATATTTTTAAAGTTAGAGCCTCGCCCTTTCTTTAATTCCTTCGTGTCTTCCATATCCAAATGGTAGTCACTTTGGGATATGTCAATTATCTTTTCAATATTTCACAAACCTTTGGCCAAGCCTTGGGTTTCGGAATATCGAAACGATGTGCACCTTGTCCTACATGCCCAATTGCAAACTTTGACTTTTCTCCACTAGAATAGTCAATTAATTCTCCAAGAATTATTAATTGCAATTTTAATACTTTTAAATCTTAAGATAGATTTATTATAAGTATATTAATTAAGCACTAAAGTCATCATCACATAAATCTTCCAAAGACTTTATGCTCTACTATTTGCTTAATAATGGGCTTAGTCATAATAAGTTATTTTATCAAATAAATTAACCTATTATTAATTCCCAATTGAAAATTAAATCATTTAAAACATTTAATCCAAGGATTATATATATTTTAAATATTCATCTTTTTCAATTCTTTCTTGATTTCAATAGTCCAACTATTTAATCAATTTTAATAAGGTACTATTTATTATAATGATTACAATAATCCAATTATTTAATCAACTATAATTTTAATATTGATTACTATAATCCAATTATAAAATCAACTATCACTTTAATTCAATTATATTGATTACTATAATCCAATTATAAAATCAACTATATATATTGAATGAGTTTGTATATAGTCCAACTATATATATTTTTAAAACAACATAAAATATTAGTCCAACTAATACTTTTGATTAATGTGACGAGAAAAATATAAATGAGCGTGTTTAGCGAGAAAAATAAAAAATAAGCGTTTTCCACCCATGTTCTGCAAGTGACGTGGACTGCACAAGTGAATTTGACATGTGCTTAATACATAATAAATTTTTTTTTTTAGAATTTTTTTTTTTTTTGGAGAATTAAAAAGGCTTGTGAACTATTCACTTTCTCTTTCAGTATCACGAATTCGTTCCTCTCTTTATACAAAAACTTTTGCTCTCTTTTTGGCAATGTTACTCCATCAATCCAAGGTGAATTTCATTGATTCTTCAAGCTATCATCAAGGATTAGTAAGTCTTCAACTCCTATTTATCTAATTTTCCAAAATTTTAGCATGTGACCTAATTCCCAAATTCGAAATTCAAGAAAACTTAGGTTAGAATTGTAGGAAACGCTTTCCCTCGCGTAGCGGAAGCGGTTTAGGCACCGAAATCGATCTTGAAATTTTTTTGCTGATGATGCTCCTTTGCTGCCATCTGGTTTTCGTGTGATACCATTAGATTCTAAAATACCGGCGGTAAGCTCTCAACTTACAGCAGAAATTGTTAACACGAAATGCAGAATGGGGTAACAGTAAAGCTAGACTGGTTTCATTTTAAAAAGAAAAGCAAAGGGTTCATTTATGAGTTGGATCTTTGTTTGATCCATGTCATTATGTACAATGGTATTGCTTTGGTTGTGAGCCGCCATTTTCTCTTAATTTTTGTTTTTGGTTAGTTGCAGGATGGACCAGCTGCATCTCGGACCTTGGATTTGGCCTCTGCACTTGATGTTGGGTCTAGTGCTGCCCATCCATCTGGTGAAACTGAATTGAACAATTATAACTCTAGGTCGGTCCTGACAATTGCTTTCCAATTCACGTTTGAGAATCACATGCGGGACAATGTGGCAGCTATGGCTTGTCAGTACGTGCGAAGTGTAGTGGGGTCTGTTCAGAGGGTAGCGATGGCTATTGCCCCCTCCCGGGCTAGCATGCATGCAGAGCCAAGATCACTTCCTGGTTCACCAGAGGCTCTTACTTTGACACGATGGATTAGCCAAAGTTACAGGTTTGACTCTATACTCTTTTTTAATCTTATTATTGCCGAGCTTTAGAATGAAAGCTGCCTGCTTTTTTTGGGAGTAATTGTTAGGATATACAAATGGTCACTCTATCCTCTTTTTTATTTTTTGTTACTGTGATGATAATGTTTTTTGTTCAAGGATACACACTGGGGGAGATCTTCTTCAGGCCGAGTCCCCAACTGGCGATGCTTTGTTGAAGCAACTTTGGCACCACTCAGATGCAATCATGTGTTGTTCCTTGAAAAATAATGTAATTTCCTTCACTAGCCACCTAATGGACATTTATCCATTGTACTCATGCTATGTGTAAGAAAATTAAAAATGATTGGCAAAAATATATTGCAGGCATCTCCCGTTTTTACCTTTTCAAACCAGGCAGGGCTGGACATGCTGGAAACTACCCTTGTGGCCCTTCAGGACATCATGTTAGACAAGATTCTTGACGAGGCTGGCCGCAAGATTCTCTGTTCTGAGTTCGCTAAGATCATGCAACAGGTAAAATTTTCAATACCTGGAGCCAGTGCTCGATTCTTAACAGATTCAAACCGAAACACCTCATTCCAGTTCTAATAATAATACTTTCTTGTGTGTTAATGGTTAATTAATGGGCTGTTTTCTTAATTGCAGGGATTTGCATACTTGCCAGGAGGAATATGTCAATCCAGCATGGGCAGGCCAGTGTCCTACGACCAAGCCGTTGCGTGGAAAGTTCTCAATGATGATGATTCCAATCACTGCCTAGCCTTCATGTTCATGAACTGGTCTTTTGTGTGATTATAAAAAGTAGATATCTTAAAAGACTTAAAAACTTGGGTATCTATTAAACTTATGTATTTGCTTCCAGAAGCACTCTTATGATACATATTTATATTAATGACAGATGAATGTATTCTTTGACAGGATTCTACAAATGCTATCTATCTATGTATCTATGCTTGATTGTTGTGAATGTGATTGCTGTTTCAATATGACAATGTTGTATGTACATGTGGCAATTCGTGTAACCGTGTGTCGTGTTAAATTTAAGTAAATGCGGATACAATCCGTTTAATAATTGTGTCATAATTGCACAATTAGGTTCATTTAGGTATAATTCTTCAAATAGAGTTTTTTCGAGTTTTTGATAAAAAGTTTTTAGGTATTTGTTTCTTAATGAGAGTTTTTATTAAAAATTATAAAATTATTTTAATAGGCAAGTTTTTTAAAGTTGTCTTAGGAGAGAAATGAAATAATATTTTGAAATATAATAAGGGTATTTTATATAATTGAACTCTTTAAAAAAAAGTTTTACAATCTATATTCTCAAAATTTCTACTCTAAATGCATCAAACACCACCAATTTTTTTTAAAAGAGTATTTGAGATTGAAAAGAAACTATTTTACCTCTATTAAAAGTCAAAGTCATATTAAACATATACTCAATAAATATATAGTAAATAAGTGATCGTGTCGTAAACGGGTGATAAATAGGTATTGGCATAATTACGGGCATATTATTTGTCACAAACGTATTGAAATATAGTATAACACGAATATGAAATGATTAATAAATATACTGACACGACACGATTATTAACTGTATCAATTTTTTCAACCTGAATACAAAATTTTTATGTTACCATGTATGGTAATGAGTTTGATGGAATTTCTACCAAATTTGATGACAGTTGCAATTGGGATCCATTACTTTTGCTGGACACATCTAGTTTTGATTCATTTTTGGCTGGATTGGTTTCTTGTCATATTCTCATTCCAAGTACTGTTACTGTAATGGAATGATATATTCTCAAATAAGTAATCATTCTGTTTTGTGTTAATTAGTCACATTTCATGAGGGCTGTTTTGGAATTTTCTAAACCTTTCATGTGATTTTTTCATAGTAGTGCTGTTTAGTTGGCTAGCAAATTCTGATATTGAAACCAAAACTTGTCAGTTGTCAACTACCAAGTCTTCCTTTAAGTTGGAGGGGACATTTTCGGTTTCGGAGTGAACCAAATCGAATCGAAAACTGATTGATTCGTAATTATTGGAATCGAATGAAAATCGAAATTTGGAATTGAATCGGACTGTTCGGTTCAATTCTAAATTTTGGTTTTCGGTTTCGATTCGGAACTGTCCAAAACCAAATCGAAACCTTATTTGCAGAAACTAAAAAGCCAGAAACCTTGCTGTAGTATAAACTAAATATGAGTGAAGAACATAACCTATTGATAAATATGAAGTTACAAAATATAAAATTGATAACTTGACAAACTAAAACCAAAATAACAGTTCATGATTCATCAAAATCACAATCCATTTTACAAAACTAAAACCAAAGCAACACCACACACTTTTAGTTTTTTATGCTCAAACCGATTGATTCATTGGTTCGATTCGAATTATGAATCGAATCGATTATAACCGATCGATTTAATTCTCATATAAACCGAACCAGATCAGAAAAATCAAACCGAACCAAAATTATCTGTTCAGTTCGATCAATTCGATTCAGTTTCAATTTTTATGCTCACCCGTACCTTTAAGTTTTAATTATTTATAAATAAGTAATCGTTAATTCTATTGGGGTAAATCTGGAAGAGGGCCCACAAGAATCTTTCCCCTAACGGGAGCACGCCACATCAACTTGCCAAGATTGATGATTCAATATTTACTTCCAAAAAAATAAAATAAAATAAATTGTGTGTTTTATTTTTGAATAAGAAAATTATCTTATCCTCATGCAAATACTATCTTAAACTAGCATAGGGTTCGTATTTTATACGAGTTAAACATATTTTTAACACTAATTTCATATGATAATAAAAATCATAATATTATTTTTGATCCCTAAGAGAATTTTACAAAAATAAAAAAGAATTCTTCCGAAAATAAAACTCATAATAAAAAACTTGGTTTTTACCATTTCTTATGTTTTTGGGTTACAATATTTTAACCCACCTTGCTCTATTCATTTCTAAAAATAATTCTAATTAATAAGTGTATGGGCCAAATTTGGGCCAAGAGCATAATCATCTTTTCGCTCAGGCCCAATAGCGAACATGACCCAATGTCCTTCAAATAGCATCCAGACCAAGGTTGGGCCAAAGACCCGAACCCTCCTTACATCGGGCCCAATTGACAAAGCGGCCCATTTGCTTTCCACCAAAAGAAACACCCTTTTGGACATTAATGTTCCCCGAAAAATCAGCTACCATTACATCAAAAATGGGAGGTAACGTGTTAATGGGAGCCGTCCACGCTAAATGCATACGTTATTATTAAATGCATGTGTTAGAGCTCCCATTTGGAGGCCTATAAAATGAAGTATAATTCAAAAATCAAGGGAGAAAAGCATTACAACCCTAAGCTTAATCACTCTCATCATAACCCTCTGAACCGCCGACCCACCGCCCTCACCTCACGGCAGTCCACGGGGATCAAGGTAGTCTTTGACCTTGCTCCTCCTCTTACCATATTTATAGCTCATTTTCATTACTGACTTAAGCGTCGGAGTGCCTACGGCACCCACAACACCGGTGGGAAGACCCTTCACGCTCATTCTACCTTTGTTTTGTAGGATCGCTAGTGCCCCCAACCTACGAAATCACAATTGTGGACCTCGGGCCAAAACCAGCGTCTATAATTTGGCGCCCACCGTGGGGCCTTAGTGATTCATAGAAAGCAAAGACCCATCAGTCTATGATCCTTACAAACATAACTATCCATGGCTTCGAACAACAAACAGACACCAGACCCCGTGGTGGCATAATTAGCCGCTCTACAAGAACAATTTCAATCAATGGAAGAGGAAAATTGAGCCATTCAAAGCCCCAGTTCTGATCTCTAAAAGTAATTGGAGCATAATTCTTCAATCTCCCAAACGAGCGAGGCTACGAGTCACCCCAACGATCTTATCATCTAATCCAATCTCTTATGAGCATTCAACAATATGGCAATTGAAAATCCACCATCAAGCGACCATCAACTTAATCACCAAAAGAGCCACCATATTTCACCAGCCGACCGATCACAAGTCATCTTTTCCATGCAAAAGGAAATCCAGGAGTTCAAAAGAGAAATTCTCTCCAGTCTACCTGAGGTTAGACTACCAGTGAGTAAAAATCGACCCGACCTTCATACTCCCATAAAACTCCCACTGAAGTTCATCCCCAGGCATGAGGCTATATGATGGATCCACGGACCCAGACTACGTGTAAGGATTGTCATAAGCTCCCAATGACGTGGAAGGATGGCCATATTCTCCATACGACATGTATGAATTACTATCAACTCTAATGTACATATGAAGATTGTCATATTCTCCAGACGACATGGATGAAATATCATATGCTCCAGAAGATATGGAAGGATTGTCACCTCCTCTAGACGATGTGAAAAGATTATTATTTTCTCCATTCGACATTGATGGAATGTCATCCACTCCAGACAACATGAAAGACGACATGAGTGGATGGTTATCTTCTCCAGATGACAAGAATGAATCTCAATCTCCTTCATACGACATGAAAGTGTTGTCATCTTCTTCAGACGACATTAAGAAGATTGTCATCTCCTCTATATGACATGAAAGGATTGTCATCTCCTCCAGACTACATTAAAGGTTTGTCATCTCCTTCAGACTACATGAAAGACTTGTCATCTCCTCAAGACTACATGAAAGGTTTGTCATCTTTTCCAGTCGACATGAAATGATTGTTACCCATTATCTATATGGAATGTATGGATTACCATTAACTCCAGACTATATCGAAAATCCTTTATCGTATCTAGTGGAATGAAGAATTCCATGGACCTTAATCAGGTCCAGTCGACCTCTATCAGGTCTTGTAGAATGAGGAGTGGAGACCCACTCGGACCTACATCGGGTCCAGTCGACCTCTATCAGGTCTTGTAGAATAAGGAGTGGAGACCCACTTGGACCTACATCAGGTCTAGTCGACCTCTACCAGGTCTTGTAGAATGAGGAGTGGAGACCCATATGGACCTTCATTGGGATCAGTCGACCGTAGTCTCACGGACCTTCATCAGGTCTAGTAGAATGAAGAATTTCATGGACCTTCATTGGGTTCATTCGACCAAAATTTCATGGACCTTAATCAGGTCCAGTCGACCTATACCAGATCTTGTAGAATGAGGAGTGGAGACCCACTTGGACCTACATCGGGTCCAGTCGACCTCTGCCAGGTCTTGTAGAATGAGGAGTGGAGACCCACTCGGACCTACATCGGGTCCAGTAGACCTATATCAAGTCTTGTAGAATGAGGAGTGGAGACCCACTTGGACCTACATCGGGTCAAGTCAACCTCTACCAGGTCTTATTGAATGAGGAGTGGAGACCCACTTGGACCTTCATCGGGTCCAGTCGACCGTAGTCTCGTGGGTCTTCACCAGGTCTAGTCGACCCGCAGCCTCCATTGGACCTTCATCAGGTCTAGTCGACCGTAGTCTCAAGACCTTAATAAGGTCTTGTAGAGTGGAGACTTTCATGGACCTTCATCATATTCATTCGACCGTAGTCTCAAGACCTTAATAAGGTCTTGTAGAGTGGAGACTCTCATGGACCTTCATCAGGTTCATTCGACCGTAGTCTCATATACCTCCATCAAGTTAGGTGGAGTGTAGACTCACATAAACCTTCATATGATATAGTGGAATGAAAACTTTCTTGGACATTCATCAGGTTCAATTGACTGTAGACTTCCATGTATCTTCATATGGTATGGTGGAATGAAAATTTTATTGGACCTTCATCAGGTTCAATCGACTGTAGACTCCCATGTACCTTCAATGGTATGGTGGAGTGAAGACTTTCTTGGACCTTCATCAGGTCCAATCGACTGTAGACTCACATGTACCCTCATATGGTATGATGGAGTGAAGATCTTCTTGGACCTTCAACATGTCCAATCTATTGTAGACTCACATGTACCTTCATATGGTATAGTGGAGTGAAGACTTTCTTGGACCTTCATCAGGTCCAATCGACTATAGACTCTCATGTACCTTCATATGGTATGATAAGTGAAGATCTTATTGGACCTTCAATAGGTCCAATCGAATGTAGAATATCATATACCTTAATACGATATGGTGAAGTGAAGATATTATTGGACCTTCATCAGGTCCAATCGACTGTAGACTCCTATGTACCTTCGTATGGTATGGTGGAGTGAAGACTTTCTTGGACCTTCATCAGGTCCAATTGACTGTAGACTCCCATATACCTTCATATGGTATGATGGAGTGAATATCTTATTGGACCTTCAACCGGTCCAATCGATTGTAGACTCCCATGTACCTTTATATGGTATGGTGGAGTGTAGACTCTCATATACCTTCATCAAATATATTGGAATGAAGACTTTCTTGTATATTTATCAAGTCCAATCGACTGTAGGATCCCGCGTACCTCCATCAGGTAAGGAGGAGTGTAGACTCATTTGTATCTTCATCAGGTATAGTGGAGTGAAGACACTCTTGGACCTTCATTAGGTCTAGACGACCATAGTCTCTTTGACCTTTATAAAGTCTGGTAGATTGAGGAATGAAAATCATCATAGAACTTCATTAAGTCGAGTCGACAATAGCTTTCTGGACCTTCATTAGGTTCAGTCGACCATAGTCTATTCGACCTCTATTAGGTCTGGTAGACTGAGGAATGAAGATCATTCTTGACATTCGTTAGGTCGAGTAGACAATAACTTCATCGACCTTCATTAGGTCCATTCGACAACAGTCTCTTGGACCTTTAGTAGGTCGTAGACTCATTTGGACTTTCATCAAGTCCAACAGAATGAAGACAATCATGAACCTTCATCAGGTTTAATAAAGTGGAGACCAGTTTAGAAGCTTTACAAGATCTAGTAGATTGAGGACAATCTAGAAGATAAAAGAATAGCCTTCCTCATATATTTATTAGACCATCTATCCCAGCCGACATGCTCTCCAGATGACAAGTATAAATATTTTCTCTCCATTTACATACCATATATGTGGTTTTGAAACTTGCAGGCAATGTCATACAGCTTAAGATCTGGACCTTCATCTGGTCCAGACAAGATGAAGACTCCCTTAGTTCCTCTTCAGGACCAGTAGGCTGGAGATTGTCCTGGCCTTCATCTGGTCCAGTAGACGAGAACATTCCCCATTGGCTCATATCGAGCCCAGCTCAAGACCTGGACTTTCGTCTGGTCCAAACTACATGAAAACTCCCACTGGTTCTGCTTCAGGACAAGTAGGCTGGAGATTATCCTGGCCTTCATCTTGTCCAGTAGACGGGAACATTCCCCATTGGCTCATGTCGAGCCCAGCTCAAGACCTGTACCTTTATCTGGTCCAGACTACATGAAACTCCCCCTGGTTCCTCTTCAGGACTAGTAGGCTGGAGATTATCCCGACCTTCATCTGGTCCAGTAGATGGGAACATTCCACATTGGCTCATGTAGAGCCCAACTCAAGCCCTGGACCTTCGTCTGGTCCAGACAACGTGAAAACTCTCTCTGGTTTCTCTTCAGGACCAGTAGGCTGGAGATTGTCCTAACCTTCATCGAGTCCAGACAACATGAAGACTCCTCCTGGTTCCTCTTCAGGACCAGTAGACTGGAGATTTTCCTGACTTTCATCTTGTCCGGTCGACGAGAACATTCTCCAATTCACCATCATGTCTGATCGGGTGAGGTACATCCCAGATATTTATTCCATTAACATAATATGACCTTCGACAGGTCCAAGCGACATCAAAGTCCTCCTAACATGGTATGACTTTCGATGGGTCCAAACGACATCAATGCTCAGATACGCCTATACCGACCCCAGACGACATACTCGCTGAAATACTCTCCAAGCCAAGAACTTCTTGACTTAGAGAGTAGGAGACAAACTGTATAAGCCAAATTTGGGTCAATGGCATAATCATCTTTTCGCCCCAGGCCCAGTAGTGAACATGGCCCAATGTCCTTCAAATAGCATCCAAACCAAGGTTGGGCCAAAGACCTGAACCCTCCTTACATCGGGCCCAATTGACAAAGCGGCCCATTTGCTTTCCACCAAAAGAAACACCCTTTTGGACATTAACTGTTCCCCGAAAAATCAGCTACCATTACATCAAAAATGGGAGGTAACGTGTTAATGGGAGCCGTCCACGCTAAATGCATACGTTATTATTAAATGCATGCGTTAGAGCTCCCATTTGGAGGCTTATAAAAGGAAGTATAATTCACAAATCAAGGGAGGAGAAAAGCATTACAACCCTAAGCTTAATCACTCTCATCAGAACCCTCTGAACCACCGACCCACCGCTCTCACGGCAGTCCACTGGGATCAAGGTAGTCTCTGACTTTGCTCCTCCTCTTACCATATTTATAGCTCATTTCCATTACTGACTTGAACGTCGGAGTGCCTACGGCACCCACCACACCGGTGGGAAGACCCTCCACGCTCACTCTACCTTTGTTTTGCAGGATCGTTAGTGCCCACAACCTACGAAATCATGATTGTGGACCTCGAGCCAAAACCAACGTCTACACTAAGTAATTTCTTTCTTATTTATTTATTTATTATTATTACCGGAAGAGATCATAACTGAAACTATATTTCATTTAGGAAAAAAATAATTGAAAATTTTGTGTATATAGGAAGAAAATACACTATGCTAATAAAAAAAAAAATTGAACCCTAACTAATAAGAATTTTTAGAAAGAAAGAATCCTTAAGA
Source organism: Zanthoxylum bungeanum (assembly GCA_019454045.1). NCBI lineage: Eukaryota > Viridiplantae > Streptophyta > Magnoliopsida > Sapindales > Rutaceae > Zanthoxylum > Zanthoxylum bungeanum. Next base: position 5,240 of record SKCR01002203.1, on the reverse strand, counting down.
AAATAAAACTTCTAAACAAATGTGATTATATTTTCTACCGTAACTTTAAAACCTAATAATTGAAAAAAAAATTGTGTATATAGGAAGCAAAATACTACTAAGCTAAGTAAAAAGAAATTGTATCCTATCTAATAAGATTTTTTTATAAAGAAAAAAAGCCTTTAAAAAAATAAAAATCTTAATAAAAAATTTGATTATATTTTCTACCGTAATTTTAAAGCCTGATAATTGGAAAAAAAAAAATTTGTATAGGAAGAAAATATACTAAGTTAAGTAAAAAAGAAATTGGTCCATAACTAATAAGAATTTTTGCGAAGAAAGATTTTTTAAGAAAATAAACTACTAAGTTAAGCGATTTAGTTTGATTCTTATTGTGATTTGATTATATTAGTGATGTGATATTATTTATTTTAATGTTTAATATATATATTGGTGCCGCATGGAGTGTTTAAAAAGTACAATACTTAAAAACTGAACCACCACGTGGCACGATGATGCTTAAAATATTTAATTTATAATTTTATAATAAAAAATTAATTATAAAGAATAGATATTATATATGTTTTTTTTTATTTTAATGAGATATTAAAATATATAATCTTATTATAATAAGTTTCTTATTTTAATATTTTATTATTTTAATAAATTATAATATTAATTAATTAAATTAATAGTTTTATTGTTAATAAGAGATTATGTATTTATATGATAATATGTTTCTTATTCTAATAATTTATTATTTTAAAATTTAATGATAAAAAATTAATTGTAGAGATATTTTAATTTTATGATTTAATAATATTGTATAATTACAGAGATTAGATTAATTATAGAGATTAAGTGTCATATATGTTTTTTTTTAATTATTTTAATGAGAGATTAATATATGTTTTTTTTTAATTATAATAAGATTCTTTATTTTAATTTTGTAATTTAATAATAATAAATTAAAATACTAATTAATTAATTAAATTCACATTCTTACAATAGTAAAAGATTTTGATTTCAATTAAATTAATATTTCTCTTTTTAATATAATTTTTTTAAATTAAATTATTTTTTTAAAAAAAAATTATGTTTAGAGAAGTAGAAAATATTTAATTAATATACATAGACATATATGGAGAAAATCTACAATACAATAGATGTATTATGTCATCCGTGTAACAATCCAATGATTCATTGTCACGCATGTTAAAATATTAGAAAATAAATAAAAAAAGATCGATATTAAATCATACATGTCATTTATTAATTTCTTAATAATATTATGTCATCTATATCTCCGTTGTAGTAAAAAAAATTACTCATAAATAAGATAAGTTGAATATGTGTATAGATTTCACTACACGTAATACCAAATAAATCATTATTTACATTTCATTAATCAATGCAATTCAATTATTTAAGCCGCAGAAAAAAGACAGATATTAAAGACCGTGTCAGTTTTATTCTCCTCCACACATTTTTTTTTTAGGCCGTGCTCATTTCTGTCTGTTTTTTCCTATAACAAACAAAAAAAAAATTAATTGAAAAATAATTGCTCTTGTTAAAAAAAACAAGACAATTTTGTTATTACTTTCTTGAATACAGACAATTTTGTAAGCCACTGCTTAAAATTAAGAAACTCATTTTTTTTACTGACACTGCTTTATTGTCCTTTCATAATTATTATTCGTAATTTTTTTAGAGGTAATAATATTCACAAATATTATCAATTTTCGGGAAACCTGTCAGTAAAGTTATGAGACTCCCTTGATCAGAAAAGTAAGATCAAAATATTTATTGAAGGCCGGCCTTAAATCATTTATAATTGTAAAATTTTATGCTGTTTTAGATTTGATGCATAAGTTGTCTGAGTTTAGGATTTGGAATTATGTCATCCTGATAACCATATGATATTAGTATGAGACCTTTGAGTGGATTTATCCTATACCAAAAATAAAATCATGATGAAGTCCGGCCTAATGGATCGTTGTGTATTTTGATGTCTGTATGAGAGATATTTTAGGTGGGTTTAGCCAATATTAAAAATAAATCTTGAGAAAGTTAAGCCTAGTAGTGGAGGTCCGATGTGTTGCCTCATTTAGATTTCTAAAACGGACAATATCATGCTAACGAGGACGTTTGGTCCCAAACAGAGGATTGTAAAATCTCACATTGATCAAGATTTAACAATGGATGTTCTTAAGTTAACTATCCTTAACTAGCATGAGACCTCTTGGGCAAGGCTTATAATTAGAACAAAATTACAAAGGACCAAGATTTCAAAGTTAGGTCACTCTGGGCCGTCAAAGTATATAATATCTTTACTATTTACTCTAATAACAATACAAGGCTTTTTGGGAGTATTGAGACTATACTAAAACAACTTGAGGAAGTCAGGCCTGATGGCGGAGGCCTAGTATGTGGCCAACTCACTCTAGATTTGAAAGAGTATAATATCATGCTAATGAGATTGGATAGATTTAATCCATTATTTTTTTTTATATTAATTAAAAAATCCTTGAATATTTTTGAGAAATCATGTAAAAGAATACATTCTTTAAAAACACGAATTTGTAATTAATTAAAAACTTTTTTATCTAATAAAAATAAGTAAAAATGAACAAATATCAACAATTGATAACGACAGTTCTACAAAGCCTCGGCTCTTTCTGACCAATCGGAAAATAATACAATCCTTTAAAACGGGCCCGACTGTCCCTCCTCATATCGATTTTGTATAGCAAGCGAGCACATATATCTTACTAATAATATAGAAAATATTGATCCCATAGAAAATTATTATTAATGTCAAATATTAAATTTTATCAACCTTAATCTTATTTAGAATAACAATTATGATCAAAGACAATAATTATTAACTAAGTGAATTAAAATCAAAACAAGTAAACTTAAACACACAAAAATAGTAAGGTAAAAATAACTTAGGATAACAATTTCCCCACAATATTCCGTTAAATATTTCTCATTTATTTATAATTGATTAATAATTATGATGGATTATTAACTTAGACACGAAATTATCTATAAGCATTTTCTTATGGTTAGATAGAAATACCATTCTTAATCAATTAACTATATTCATATGTTGATCAAGTTAAGAAGAATTTATTATGTTTAAGTCTGTTATAGGTTATACATGCTCTACATGTATATGTCTATCTTATACGGAAATCTATTCATCTGAATAAGATCTCATGATATTTTACCTAGGTCTAAACATGAACTTCGTTTTCCAAGTTCATTAATATTACAAGTCAATCCATCCTATTGGTCATGAATCAATAGAAAACATTAAGAATAAGATAAAATAATTAATTATGCGTAGAAGGTCACAATTTAATCATAAAAAAGATTCAATTAATCAAAAGTTCATATTGGATTCCATTGCAATCCCAAAACAAGATCTAATTCGTGATTAAGACGATAAACCTAATCATCACGTTTACATAATAATCATAGACAAATAACTAAGAGAATAGGGATAAAGAAAATAAATCATGAATTTCAATGTTGTTATCTTGATTCTTGCTTTAATCTTCTTATTATTGATTATTCTTGAATGTTGGATGAGTTTATAAAGTGTTTTTATCTCAAAAGAGCCTTATTTTTCCTCCCATAAAATCGTCTTTGATGCAATCCTAGACTCTTATATAGATATTATAAAAATAAAGTTTCCTAATCAATTCAGGGTTGTATTACATTGTTGGCACCACTAGAGGTTTAGTATTGCGCCATTGACTTAGAATTAGCTTATTTTTATTCCCAGACTTGGTGGTGCACCATTAAATTACTTTTTGTCGCGCTACCCACTTAAAATTCTTCTCTAACTCCAAATGGGACCGTCACTGAGTTGCTTAGTGTCGTATCACTGCAGCAACTTTAATTTCAAGCTCGATTTTGACTAAGAATGAATTCAATTTAGTCTTCGACATAAACTACAATGTTATAGAAATTTGAATCTTCTTTCCAAGCAACTTGTACCATTTTGATGGAATAAAATATTGAAGGCTGTATACATTAGGGAGTCAATGATATAATTCAAGAAATTTTATTATTTACTATTTTTTATTCAATTCTCCATATTATGCACCATAAATAATAAAACAAGTAATATTAGTGTATTTAACACGTTTAATAACATAAAATAGAGAAAAATCAATGATAAATATATTAGAAAATTATGTATTATAGGCATACATCAACTCCATGCACATTTAATATCTCGACCATGTCGTATGCCAAGACCATCGTATCCGAGTATCACCATCCATGTTGATGATACATTATGTAACACATTACCATACATCATCATAATCAGCACCATATATAATTCTGTGACGTGGAACCCACATGTGAATATACTACTGGCTATTTAGGGTATCCTCCTAGCCCTTGGGTCGAGGCAGGTGTGTGTTAAAGGTAGTGCCCTCTCCATCTTCGAGCCTCTACATGCAAATAATATTAAATAACTAAACATAAATTTATCCAAAAAAAAAAAAAAAAAAATCCTGTTTCGTTTGCTAAACTTTACTTAAATAATAACCAAAATACAACCCCAATAGATAAGACTTGTTCAACGATTACATTTATCGGATGTAAGATATGAGATGATTGTGATCATTTGTATCATTTTCATTCTTTATAAAAAAATATATATATATGTTTTTTGTGTGTCACACATCTCAGATGCACATCCTATAAATCAGTATGTAAATAAATTTGTTATTAGACCAACAAAGTTGCTCAACTCATAAATAACGTTTCCCTGTAATTATATTTAACTGATATGGAATATCATTCGGATATGTGATGACTGATATCATCTGCATCGGTCAACACTTTTATCGACACTAGTGTTAAAGCATTGGGTATAATAAAAGGTTTTGAGGCGTGAAAACACTATCTTTAAGGTATTAATTGTCCAAACTATTTTACTACAAGGTTAAGATAATGTATCTTCAGGATACAACAAAGCCTAGAATTTTAAGAACAAGAAACTCCTTAGAATTTTGCAAAATTTTTGAAATTCGTTTACAAAGAAAAAAAGGGAAAGTTAAGTGGTTATTAATGAACGTAAATAACATATTTATAAGAATTTAATCTGGTAGTTGAAATTGAAAAGGCACATGTTCAAATCAACCAATATGTCTTAAACTTAAATCAAATTTAGAAAATAAATATATTATAATATATTATAATTTATTTATTTTCTAAATTGGGTTTTTTCCATC
>SKCR01002202.1:0-27767 GCA_019454045.1 Zanthoxylum bungeanum | reverse complement strand
TTTTTCCCCCCGGAAAATACCAAAATTTTATCGAGAAACTGAGGAACAGAGACTTACAAAAGGAAGCTATTACAAGCTCCCGAAATTAAACTGAAATTAAAATTAAATCTCGTTTTCTATATATGACACACACACACACGTGTGTGTTAAAAGCTTTTTAAGTCAACAACGACGGCCGTGACTTTAGCTTCTACAATCCGTGATTATCAAAACACATGGACATAAACGACCTGTTGGTACTTGTTATCAAACTTTTTTTCTTTCCTTTTTTTTAGTTTTTAATATATATATACAATATTAAATTTATTGGGGACTAAATAAATATACTTACAATTCAATTTGGAAATCTTTAACTCAAGGGTTTTCTCGGTGATAAAGATATTGGGTTTGAGTATTTTGTTCACTTTCAGGTTTAAGGTTTGAATTTCACTAGATGTATTTTCTTGAAGTCATACTCCTGGTGTAAAAAGCGAGCGACTTATCCTGATCTGTACTGTGAAACTTATGAGGATACGGAACATAGGTCTCGGAAATTAGTCGAAGTGCGTGTAAACTTACCCGTACACTATGGTTATCCAAAAAAATTTGGAAATCTTATTCCGTGCTCAAAATGGATCTAAGACCTCATTTAGAAGTGGTTATGAGACGGTCGAATTTAAAAACGGTTGGTTATGTCTAAAATTTCATCTAAAATTAGATTACAAGTTCGGAGAAATTTTAAATCTTGAGTTATATAACTAGAATATGACATTTTTTTTTATAGGGATGTATGGGCCAAATTTGGCCCAAGGGTAAAATTGTCTCACCTTAAGCCCATCAGCATGTTAGGCCCGAAAATAAGGACCAAAGCCCAAAGGATTATGTATTATTTGATTACAATTAAATCATAACTAATAACCACATCCACTTAACTTAATTCTAGCACTAAACCCCACCACTCCACTTAACCTAATTCTAGCACTAATCCTCACTTACTCCAAAACCATTACCAAATACACCAACATTAGATCATGTTTTATCTATAAATAAAAAGAATACGGGAAGAAGTCATTCAAGTCTCATTTCTCTCACCCTAATACTTCATGCTCTCAATCCTTAATCCCCTCATATATTACAACAGCGCTCTCACGGCCAAACAAAGGAAGTAGAGGTAATATTCAACTTGCTTTCCCCATTTTACAACTTATTTCCTGCCACTGACTTGGGCGTCGGAGTGTACCCGGTATCCACCACACCGGTGGTAGCCTACTCTCGTCCACTCTACTTTGTTTTTTGCAGGATTGCTAGTGCCCAACTTACAAATTCTGATTGGGGACCCTTGGCGAATTCCGGAGTCCACAATTTGGCGCCCACCGTGGGGCCCTAGCAATAATTTGCAGACAAAGGCTTTCCACCCTACAAACACTCACGCTTAGTCAATCATGACTTCAAGCAATGAACAAACACCTGATCCAGTGGCATCACAATTGGCCATACTACAAGACAGATTGAAAGCTTTGGAAGAAGAGAATTTTACCTTTCGTAGTTCCAACATAAACCTCCAAAAACAATTGGAACTACTTTCATCACCCCCACACAGCTTCACAATACATCAGAACAACACAACAACCGGATCACTCCAGCTAACCTTCAAGGAGCATTTGACGAAACAACAGACGACGTTCCATCAAATGGTGAGAACCAGAGGAACTTACCAAGTTCACCAGTCAACCAAGCCCAGCAAATTGTCGTCACAATGAGAAAGGAAATGAAAGAATTTAAAGAAGCTATTATGTCCAGTCTACCAGGGGTGAAACTCCAATGAAGAAGAGTAGAGCTGGAACCATTTCAGATACCCCTTTCATTGAGACGATAACATCTGTTGAGCTACCACGGAAGTTCAGCCCACCAGACATGAAGTTATACGATGGATCTACTGACCCAGACGACCATGTCATTCATTATAAATACAAAATGATGTCAACAGGCTTAGCTCCTCATCAATGGGAAGCTGGAATGTGCAGAGGATTTGGAGAAACTTTGGGTGGTCCAGCTCTTACATGGTTCATCAACCTACCATACAGATCCATCAAATCTTATCAACAATTAGCAGACAAATTTGTTGAACATTTCGCCAGCTCTTGCAAACTTTGAAAACTACTGATGATCTTAGTGCCATCCTACAACGGAGGGGAGAATCATTGCGAAGCTATGTTGCTCGATTCAACAAAGAAAGAATAACAATCCCAGACCTTCATCAACCAACAGCTGTGGAGGCTTTCAGGAACGGGTTACTTTGTGAAAGTGGACTCTACAAAAAGCTGACCAAGTTTCGGTACAACACGATGGACCAGGTTATGGCTCGAGCACAAGTTGAAATCAGGTGGGAAGAAGATAAAAGGAATAAAAGAAAGACATTTCCTCCAACATGCAAAACGAAAGAACAGCCCATTCTACCAAACGACATAAAGAATTTACAAATGTGATGCAAAGCGTCATTCGGAGAAATGGAACCACCCAAGGAGAGAACATCAGCCCCCACCAAAAAGGTTTTGATCAAAGACCTCCATCATACAGAGCTCGAGAAACAATTCCGATGGAAAAAACCCAGACTCCCAGACTACAATTTTTCTATATCTCCGGAGAGTTAGTATTGGTACTTAAAAAGATGGGAAATGAAGTAAAGTGGCCACCACGCAACAGAGAAAGTTTCAAAAATAAAGACACAAACAAATGGTGTGAGTTCCATCGAGACTACGGCCATACAACAGCTGAATGTGTAGCATTGAGGTTGGAAGTACTTGAGTTGTTAAACAAAGGGTTTTTAAGGGATTTACTTACGGAGAAGGGGCAAGCTACTTTAGCTCGAGGAACGAGAAGGATGGACATGGGGAAGCACCAATTCAACCTCCACCAATTGATAACACGTGTGAATTTCATTTCAGGAGGATCAGAGATTAGTGGAGTATCATATTCAGCAGCCAAACGACATTCCAGAGCGATTGTGTCAAGCCTTCAACATTCCACGACGTCTTTAGAAAAATGTTTACAAACCTAATAATGGAGTTTCCAGACGACATCAACTCTGGTAGCATGAACCCTCATCATGACGCCTTAGTAATCTCTCTACAGGTGGCAAATTTCATGATCAAACGAGTTCTGATAGATACAGGATCCTCAGCCAACATCATCTTTACAACAGCCTTGACAGACATGGGAGCTGAATTAGAGAAAGTTAACAAAAGGACGACTGTGTTGATTGGATTCAGTGGTGAACAAAAATTTACTTTGGGAGAAATAAGCCTTCCAGTCTACGCAGGGGGAATCAACAAAATGACAACCTTCTAGTCCTGGATTGTCCTTCAGCCTACAATCTAATTATTGGGAGGCCATGGATTCATGAGATGAGGGCAGTATCGTCCACCTATCATCAAACTCTAAAGTTTCCTACAAAGTGGGGGATTCAAGAGATAAGGGGAGATAGAGTTGCTTCCAGAGGATGCTACCAAACAACAATGAAGGCAAAGGTCCATTCAGCATAGCAATTACAGAACGAACCTCATTCGCAGGAGCCCACACTTCCAAATATTGAAGAATTGGATGAGGTTCAAATCCATGACAAATATGCAGACCATAAAACTCAAATTGGAGCAAATCTAGATCCCAGACTACGGGCAGACTTAAGTGAATTTTTTGCGAAAACGACATGACCAGTTCGCTTGGTCGCATGAAGACATGACTGGGATTGACCCCAGCTTGATTACTCATCAACTCCATGTGGATCCAGACTACCCTCCAATCAGACAGAAAAGAAGGAAGTTTGCCCCAGAAAGAAACCAGATCATTGATGAAGAAATCCAAAAATTGTTACAAATGGTGCCATTAAAGAAGTTCAATTCCCAGCCTGGTTAGCCAATGTGGTGGTGGTACGAAAGAAGAATGGAAAATGGAGAGTTTGTATCGACTTCACAGATTTGAACAAAGCATGCCCAAAAGATTCATTCCATTGCCTCATATTGATCAAATGGTTGATGCTACAGCTGGACACGAATTGCTAAGTTTTATGGATGCATATTCTGGGTACAATCAAATCCTTATGCATCCAAGCGACCAAGAGAAAACAGCTTTCATGACCAATAGGGGCATATTCTGTTACAAGGTAATGCCTTTGGTCTCAAAAATGCAGGTGCTACATATCAGAGAATGGTCAATAAAATGTTCTCACAACAGATTGGAAAACAATGGAGGTGTATGTAGACGACATGTTGGTGAAATCATCGAAATCTGATCAGCATCTGCAACACTTGGAAGAAGCATTCAAGGTGATGAATAGGTATGGGATGAAATTGAATCCAACAAAATGTGCGTTTGGAGTTGCTTCTGGGAAATTCTTGGGATATGTCGTTACACAACGAGGGATTGAGGCAAATCCAGATCAAATCAGGTCCATACTTGAAATTCCTTCACCAACCTGCCCAAAGGAAGTCATGCGGCTAGCAGGGAGAATTGCTGGCGTTGATAGATTCATCTCCAAGTCGACAGACAAAAGTTTTATGTTCTTTTCAGCCAGCCATTAAAAAGACAAAAAACTTTGAATGGACTCCAGCCTGCGAACAAGCTCTGAAAGAGCTGAAGCAGTACTTAACATCACCACCATTGTTGTCAAAACCACTCGACAATGAAAGGTTATTCTTGTATTTGGGAGTGTCAGACCAAGCAGGAGCGCTGTTTGATTCGAGAAGAGAATGGCACCCAACTTCCAGTCTACTATGTAAGCAAGGCATTACTTGATACGGAGTCACGTTATTTGCATTTGGAAAAATTGGTTCTTGCCTTGGTAATGTCAGCCAGGAAGCTACGACCATACTTTCAAGGGCATCCTATCACAGTCTACTCGGAGTACCCCTTGAGGAGCATACTACACAAGCCAGAATTGACTGGGAGATTAACAAAATGGGCTGTCGAATTGGGAGAACACGACATCACTTACCAGCCCAGAACAGCAATCAAATCTCAAGCCTTGGCTGACTTTGTAGCAGATTTCAGTCCAACTCAGAATCCCTTGAAGGTACTGAAGTCAATTCAATCCAATCAAATTCACTTTGGAAACTTTCAGTCGACGGTTCTAGCAATAAGAAAGGGTGTGTGGCCTTGGCATAGTGATCACTACTCCTGATGGGGATATACTACAACAAGCAATCAAATGTGGATTCCGAGTTACAAACAATGAAGCAGAATATGAAGCTTTGATAGCAGGAATCAGCTTGGTCAAAGAGCTTGGGGGAAGAAGAATCGAAGTGAAATCAGACTCCCAATTGATAGTGAATCAGCTCCAAGGTTCATATCAGGCACGAGACCCTCAAATGTTTTCCTACTTGCAGAAAGTTAAAGAAGTCCAGGCGACATTTCAAGAATTCAACATATCTCAGGTTTTCAAGAAGTGAAAACACTCAGGCGACGCGTTGGCTACCCTCGGGTCGACGATGCATGGGGACAAACTTCAATCAATTCCAGTAGTGTATTTAAATTGGCCATCAATTTGGAAGGAGAACAAGGAGATTAACACCATCACTTCAGACGACTCATGGATGACACCAATCATGAAATACTTGCAAGATGGACTGCTTCCAGAAGATAGAAATGAAGCAAGAAAGATTCAAAGGCAGGCAGCAAGATTCACCATATTTAATGGACAACTATTGAAAAGGTCGTTCTCTGGACCCTACTTGAAATGTCTTACTCATGATCAAGCACAACATGTACTATCAGAATTGCACGAAGGAGAATGCGGAAATCATTCTGGAGGACGAAGCCTTGCCTCGCGCCCATTCGACTGGGTTATTATTGGCCAACTATGAGAATTGATTCAGTCAATTACACGAAGAAGTGTGAAAAGTGTCAGAGATTCGCTCCTATTCCACATCTTCCACCAGAAAAGCTGAATCCTATCCTATCCCCATGGCCGTTCATGAAGTGGGGTATGGATATTGTAGGGAAGCTACCAACCGCCCCTGGACAACGAGTCTACATGCTAGTCTTGACAGATTATTTTTCAAAGTGGATTGAAGCAGACTCCTTTGCCAAAATACGAGATAAAGAAGTTCAAACATTTGTCTGGAAAAACATCATATGTCGTTTCGGCATTCCCAAGGAGATTGTAACAGATAATGGCTCCCAGTTTATTAGCCGACATTTTCAAGACTTTTGTAAAAATTGGGGGATCAAGTTAAGTTTTTCAACCCCACGCTTTCCACAAGCTAATGGGCAAGCCGAGTCTTCTAACAAGACACTTTTGAATACTTTGAAGAAAAGATTGGAGAAGGCGAAAGGATCATGGGCAGACGAGCTTCCTGGAGTATTGTGGTCCTACAGAACGACCATCCGTTCTTCCACTGGGGAAACTCCTTTCTCTTTGGCATTTGGAACAGAGGCAGTAATTCCAATCGAAGAAACCATTCCTTCTCTACGCTACCAGTACGCTGGTGATGAGGCAAATCAACAGTTGATGTATATGAATCTAGACACAATCGACGAAAGACGAGAAAAGGCAACCATACGACTTGCATCTCATCGACAAAGAATGGCGAGATATTTTAACAAGAATGTGAGGAGCAGAACTTTTCAAGAAGGAGATTGGGTACTACGAAAGGTTTTCCAAAATACCAAGGAAATTGGAGATGGGAAATTGGGGCCAAACTGGGAAGGTCCATACGTCATCACTAAAGTTATTGGGCATGGAGCCTACAAATTACAAACCAAAGAGGGAAAACAAGTTCACAACAGCTGGAATGCAATACACCTTAAACGATTCTACCGGTAATGATTACATACTATTGTTTAAATTTAACGTTATGCTTGTGTGATTTGATTCGACGTAAAAAAAAAAATATATATAGTCAAAAGTTTTTATCATTGATCAAACAAAATATTAAGTACAGGAAAGTCAATCATACAATTAACGTTTTCAAGCTACATCCGAGGCAGAACATCTTGAACTGGTTCAGCAGCGACAATCTCCATCCGGCTGGCCTCTTCCTTTTCCTTCCCCTGACCTTGTATTTTCTCCTTCACAACTTCAATCGCCCTCTCCTCACCTTCAGGGCCAATCAGCATTTCAGATTCTTTGCTCTCCTCCCCAACCTTCTTCGACTCTATCTCTTCACCCTTCCCCTCTACACCTTCTTCGTTTGTTGAAGAATGCTCTGAAATGAAATGATCATACTCTTGAATCCATTTTTGTGGCTCCCAAGAACCAGTTCTTCCTTCGATGAAGTCCTTCATCAAGTCACTCCTCTCTTTCATCATGGATTCAAGAGCAATCCCTTCAATCTGCTCGACAAGGGCACTATTCTCCTTCTTTACGTTATCAAAGCCCACCTTATAATTTTCAATCATCACTTCAGAAATCTCTTTCTCTCCATCTTGAGTGTGGCCTTCGCTTCCACCAGCTCTTTCGCCAATTCCAGATTCTCCTGATTCTTCTTCTCAAAAGAAGTCTTCATTTCAGCCATCTCCTTCCTCATAACCCCCATCGACTTCTCCATATCTTTATGCTTCCTCAGCATCAACTCCGCTTGGCGCTGCATGAAAAGACTGCACTCCATGGTCTGAAAAAGTATATACGACTAAGCATCGTTCGACAAACTGTTATAGATTTCATGTTTAAATTTATTTACCTGGTAATTCAATGCAGCCGACTTCTTCATTGCTTCGACAGCCCCAATTTGAGTGAGCCTTCGATCATCTTCTTCAAAAGGAGGTCCTTAATAAAAGGATTAAGACTCGACGGGTCTGAAATTGCAGTCGACCCTATGGGGATTTTGACAGTGATATTCTCAAAATCATCTTCAACTTCAGCTGCCTTCCTCTTTCCTCCTTTCACAACAATTCCAGTCGACTTCTCCTTAATTGGTAGAATTTCAGTCGACTGAGGCTGAGGCAATTCAGGAACACTCTCCTCTGGTTCCTTCGTTTTCAGCTTCCTAGCCTTCTTTCTACTCTTCAGTTCATCAATTGAAGCAACCTTAACTGGTCTCGACATTATGTCCTCTGCGCATAAAATTTCTCTTGGAGTTAAAGGCTTTATAAAAAACACCCCCCCGTACTGTATATGAATCGACCAGGTAGAATGGATGACTTCCAATACTTGATTACAAAGTGCCAAAGGCGTAGATATACCTTCAGATTCGAAGATTTCTTTCCACACTAGTGTCTTCCTTAGTCTTCTCTCTACCAAAATGATCCTCCAATCTCTTTCTTCGACAGGAAGAGTTGTAAGAGCTTGGGTATTAGAAAGGATTTTGGGGGTTCTGTCGAATGACCTGTTTTTGAAAGGACCTGCAAGATATATAACAAGTTGATTAGCTGCATACGACAATCAGTATTACATTACATCATTATATAGAAAGTATCGATACTCACTAATTAAACTCCAGTACTCAGAGACACGACCCATTCCAGTCGACCCAAAAACACCCTCATTCCTCACGAAGAAGTAATCAGACTGCCAATTACCCCTATCGTTTGTCGGCAAACCCATTATAACTGTTCTCTGTTCTCTCTTTCGACGAAGATACAAAGTATACCTCCCTTTCTCGGTTAAATGCTCTTTCAAGTAGTACGAATATGCGATGTCCTTCACTTCAAAAAATAAACCTTTTTCGAAAGATAAGCATTCAATCGACAACAGAATCCTCCAAGCATTAGGCATCAACTGCGAAGGAGCAATCCCATAGTGATCTAAAACCTCCCAAGCTAACCTTGGAATAGGAAACCTGAGACCATCAATAAAGGGCCTTACATAAAATCCAATCCACCCGTCAACTTTGTAGTCTATCCTTTCAGTCGGCAAAGGAACCCTTAATTCCATCGACTTTGGAAATCTATATCTACACCTAAGCTCCATTAGCAGACTTTCTGTCATTCGACTTGCTGGGTTTTTTGTTAATAAATTGGTCGGTTCACTTGTGCTAACCGGACCACTCGACTCCCCTATTGCTGCTATTGACCTGATGGGAATCGCAGGCATAGGAACTTGGCTCGACAAAACAGTAACTGGTCCTTCATCAAAGAATTCTTGACGCGCCCATTCCCTCATTGATGCCTCTTCAGTGGGTTCACTCGACGACTCTTCTACATATGTATCAATTTGCTTGCCTAAGCTATCTAAGGAGTCTCCACTCGACATTTTTTCACTAACTAGCTAATAAACAAAAATTTCCTAGGGATTATGTTTCCTAAAGATCAAACTCACTACCAATTCTCCAAACAAGATTCCACCAAACTAACTTAGTTTCAAGAGATCAAACTACGTAAATGGCCAAGAAAAGTTTGAATCTACTCTAGAACATTGAAAGGAAATGAAGAACATGAAGAAGGTTATGAAGAGTACCTTAGAAACTTTGAAGCATTCTCCCAACTCGCTGATAAGTGTGAATGAAGCAAATGAACCTACGAAGCCACTCTTATATTACTTTGAGGCGGTTTATTTTCCCGCCAAAAAGACGCCTCGTATTTGCCGTTAGGTTTTGCTCTATTTGATGACACGTGGAAAACCTAGAGATCTTCACCATCTCCTGACTCATGTCGAGTCAAGTGAACTCCTGAACCACCGTTTGGTTCAGTCGACAAGGGACATTCCCCTGACTAATCTCGAGTCAAATAAACTCCTGAACCACCGTTTGGTTCAGTCGACAAGGGACATTCCCCTGACTCATGTCGAGTCAAGTAAACTCCAACCACCGTTTGGTTCAGTCGACAAGGGACATTCCCCTGACTCATGTCGAGTCAAGCATACTCCTGAACCACCGTTTGGTTCAGTCGACAAGGGACATTCCCCTGACTCATGTCGAGTCAAGCATACTCCTGAACCACCGTTTGGTTCAGTCGACAAGGGACATTCCCCTGACTCATGTCGAGTCAAGTAAATTCCTGAACCACCGTTTGGTTCAGTCGACAAGGGACATTCCCCTGACTCATGTCGAGTCAAGTAAACTCCTGAACCACCGTTTGGTTCAGTCGACAAGGGACATTCCCCTGACTCATGTCGAGTCAAGCATACTCCTGAACCACCGTTTGGTTCAGTCGACAAGGGACATTCCCCTGACTCATGTCGAGTCAAGTAAATTCCTGAACCACCGTTTGGTTCAGTCGACAAGGGACATTCCCCTAACTCATGTCGAGTTAAAGCATACTCCTGAACCACCGTTTGGTTCAGTCGACAAGGGACATTCCCCTGACTCATGTCGAGTCAAGCATACTCCTGAACCACCGTTTGGTTCAGTCGACAAGGGACATTCCCCTGACTCATGTCGAGTCAAGCATACTCCTGACCCACCGTTTGGTTCAGTCGACAAGGGACATTCCCCTGGACTCATGTCGAGTCAAGTAAACTCCTGAACCACCGTTAGGATCAGTCGACAAGGAACATTCCCCTGACTCATGTCGAGTCAAGCATACTCCTGAACCACCGTTTGGTTCAGTCGACAAGGGACATTCCCCTGACTCATATCGAGTCAAGTAAACTCCTGAACCACCGTTTGGTTCAGTCGACAAGGGACATTCCCCTGGACTCATGTCGAGTCAAATAAACTCCTGAACCACCGTTTGGTTCAGTCGACAAGGGACATTCCCCTGGACTCATGTCGAGTCAAAGCATACTCCTGAACTACCGTTTAGTTCAGTCGACAATGAACATTCCCCTGGACTCATGAACTCCTGAAACTCTATTTCAGTTCGGTCAAAGACACGTACTCCATGACCCTAGATAAATCAAGAAGCTAAGATGCATGCAAACGGAAACCTACGTTTTTGTATATATTTTGACACGACATTTGGCAGAAGGTAACACACTCTTACGCTCTTTTTTTCATACGACACGGATAAATATACTCTCTAAAGCAAAAATTCTTTGACTTAGAGAGTAAGGGACAAACTGTATGGGCCAAATTTGGCCCAAGGGTAAAATTGTCTTTCACCTTAAGCCCATCAGCATGTTAGGCCCGAAAATAAGGACCAAAGCCCAAAGGATTATGTATTATTTGATTACAATTAAATCATAAACTAATAACCACTCCACTTAACTTAATTCTAGCACTAAACCCCACCACTCCACTTAACCTAATTCTAGCACTAATCCTCACTTACTCCAAAACCATTACCAAATACACCAACATTAGATCATGTTTTATCTATAAATATGAAAAGAATACGGGAAGAAGTCATTCAAGTCTAATTTCTCTCACCCTAATACTTCATGCTCTCAATCCTTAATCCCCTCATATATTACACGGCTCTCACGGCCAAACAAAGGAAGTAGAGGTAATATTCATCTTGCTTTCCCATTTTACAAACTTATTTCCTGCCACTGACTTGGGCGTCGGAGTGTACCCGGTATCCACCACACCGGTGGTAGCCTACTCTCGTCCACTCTACTTTGTTTTTTGCAGGATTGCTAGTGCCCAACTTACAAATTCTGATTGGGGACCCTTGGCGAATTCCGGAGTCCACAAGGGATAACACAAATTCTCGTGAGGATGGGTTCGCGGGGCTCGATACGTTAGGAATAGATAATTGGATAATTTTTTATATTTGTTAGTTGAGCGGGTTGGATATGGATTCGTTCAAATGGAAGTAAAATTTCCGTGTGTACGAGGACCGCATGCGGGGATCGGTATATTAAGGTCGGGTAAGGATAAAATTTTCATACACATTTATTGAACATATTAGGTACAAATATTGTCATTCTCGTATCATACTCCGTCCGTTATCATCTCTAATTTTAAGAACTCGCCTAATACCATAAAATTTATGACAAGTAAGGGCAATTCTGCTTTCACTCACTCACCAAAAGATACCTGCTAATATTTCTATATTTTTATAGAAATCAGAGCCGGCCCTGGGTAGGTGCCACAAGGGCTACAATCTAGGGCCCGAAATTTAATGGGGCACCAAATAGGCTAAATTGAAATTTATTTTTACAATTTACAATTTGAAATTATTAAAATCTTACTTGCGGACCACTATGACTCAATATAGGCTAAATGGATTAGCAATCTTATGCATTGAAAATGATGAGATTGAAGACTTAGAGTATGATGATATAATTGATGATTTTGCTTCAAAAAATGCTAGAAGACAATTTCTTAAAGGTTGAAATTTCAAGGAGCTTTGCTAAGAATGATTATATATAATTGTATTTTTTATTGTCGGGGTTTAGGTACTATGTCCCCCATTTGTATATTTTCTCAAGTAATATAATTTGGGAGTGAGGGCCTAGCCTCCAGCTTCGACTGGGTTTCAGCCCTCGTTAAACATTAATTTTTTTAAACATATGTTTTCGTAATAAAAAAATGGCACATTTTGAGCTTTCGCACCGGACACCAAAAAACTCGGGACCGGCCCTGATAGAAATAATTGTCTGACGTGCCTTTAAATATATTTACATGAATAGTTTAGTCTAATTAGCGTGATAAGTACTATTATCCTTATATAAAATATAGAATTAACAGCGATATAATTGTGATAGTTTGAGTTGTTTGGGGTTTACCGAGAAAGCTTTTAAAATTAATAATTTTAAATTTGTGCACGTGTGCCCATCCACTAATTGATGGCTCTCCTACTATTTACTCAATTTTCTTTTTATTTTGTGGAAAAAATGCATATAAATACCTAAAGTTTGTTATAATAATTAATAAGTACTAAATAGTTAAACCCCTTAGTTTTACACCTTCAAAAAAATGGACACACAATCCTCTAAGACATTTTAGGAATGGACAAATATACCTTCTTTTAGTGCCTGTGCAGATGCAGCTCTCCATGTCTTAAAGGCTTGTGTGTCCATTCTAAATGTATGTATAAATGTTCCCAATTAAATTATTTCTTTTGCGAAATCAATATTATCATAATGTATATCTCAAAAATTAGATTTCAACGATATATGAATGTCTCGTACTAATAAAAATAGGGATGGGAAAAATCCCTTTGGGGATGAGAACTCACACTAATTTGATACATTATGAATGAGTAATTAGATAATTTTATATACTTATTGATTGGACAGATTGATTACTGGCATTAATATCCTTGTCCAATTAGAGGAAAAATAGTTGACGGATAATAGTATAATTTTCATATTTGTTGACTGAATGGAACGTGTATAAATATTGACACCCCCGTATCATATTTGATATATTCTTCATCCCTAAACAAAATGGATTTGTGCATTTATTATAAAACATTAAGTTCTACTTATATATTAGAATAAAATTTAGGGTCTTTGGTGTTATTTTCTGTCTGTTTTTCTGTTCTCATAATGAACACACATAGGAAAGTGGACTTTTTGACATAGATATTTTTTTGATGAAGCTTTATGAGTTAGATTTGAGTATTTGACACACTGTGGGGGCTGTGACTGAAGATTTTGTCTTTTGCTTTTAGGGGGCTGCTAAAAGATTTAACTATTTTGCATGTATGAAAATCCCGAGCTACGGAGAGTCCAGCAGAGTAATTATCTTCGTTTAATTTAAAATTTTATTTAAATACATTTATAAATTAATAAAAAAAATTAATCTCTTAATAAAATAATTTTGATTTATCTTTATTAAAATGAAAGATATCTTATATTTAAAAAAAAAAAATCAAATTTTATCACAACTAAATCAATATCATGAATAAATATGTCACCGTAAAAAGCTCAATTAGTATTGGAGTCCACTGAAACGTGCCATTACTGGTTATTCTACACACCCTAAAGTCCAAGACTTTTCGGCTTTTTGGGTATGGTAAGTGAAATCATGCACACCCACATGTGATTTAAGTTGATAATTTTTTTTTTAATCAATGAAAATTTTGGCATCAAATCAATTTAAGCGGAGTTGGTAAAATTTTAGACTGTCTAAGATTTTTATAAGAAACACACCATCTAAATTCGAAACTATGACTTCAATATGAAATAATGAATCTTATAACTTCTGAACCAAAATGATAAATGATAATAAATAATCAAGAATTATTGAATCATGTATCAAAAAAGGCAAAGTGATAATTATGTAATGATTTTGACACATGTCACTACTACGTGAGTAATTGAGAATTATGATTTCAAGATCATCAACATTTACAACATGTTATTGTCACAGACTCACAACTCACTTCAAGATCATCAACGTTGGCTACTTTTGACCCACCAAACCCTTGTATGTGATTGTCATGTTCCAATTATTGCATCAATTAACAAGCCATTAAGTCAAAATTATCCCAATTATACATGTAATAATCTCTCTTTAAATTTTTCTTTATTTGAACATTTTGTTAAAAATATAAAACTAATTAATTAGGCAAGTAATTTACAATAACGTTATTGAAATTAAAATTTTTGTGAGATTTGAGTGAAACAATAAAAATGAAACGAGGATAATAATCCCAATTCTCGTATATAAGAGTCAAGAGATTTTGTAGTGAAACTATCAGAACACGATCAATGCATCTAATTGTTTCCTTAGCACCCGTAGGGGAGCAGAATATTTTTTTATTGGAATCGTTGAAATCCTGTCGTCAAATCTTTTTTGTTGGACTTAAGCGGAACAGATAAAATCATGATTGATGCAGCCTTTTAGAAGAAACGCATTCTATGAATTCGAACCCAGAACCTCAAGATGAGATCTTAAACCCTACACCATCAAATCATGTTAATTGAGAGCATAACACAGTCATGGTAATAAAATGTAATGAGGAAGCATAAACTTATTCCTAGTTTAAAACTGAATTAGATATAGTGTTGACTGTTGAGTCGATCTTTTACCATAAAAATTGAAATTTCTTTAAATTTAAAGTCTTAATTTCAGGACAAGTTTTAAGATCCAACCAACCTCCTGAAATGAAGTAGATGAACATAGTCAAAGGATCGTTATAAAATGTAGTAGAGATAGCAATCGAGACGTCTCGACCGAATCTTAACCCATCCCGATTATTATTTATGACGAAGAAATTGTCCCGAATCCCTATCGTTTTTTTAATCGGGACAAAAAATTATTCAGAATCTCAATTGGGATTCGAGATTTTTTATAGTAAAATTTGGGATTCAAGAATAAAAAATCTTCCTTGACCTGACCTGAATTTTTTTTACGAACGACATATCGTTCCGAATCCCAACCGAAAATTATATTATGACCAAAAAATCATCTTGAATATCAGACCCAATGAGACAAGATATCGATCATGATTCAGGACTTGGGAGTAGGGGTGAGCAAAATCGGTTTCGGTTCCGGTTCCGCATGGAACCGGATCCTACCCGGAAAAATTCGGTTTCGCACTAAGTGGAACTGGAACCTACCCAATTAAACAGGGTACCCTGTTATTCGGTTCCAATCTGGTTCCGTTCTGATTCCGAATTACCCTATTTTAAAATATTTTAATGAAAACTACATTCCAATACGAGTCCGTAGAAAAAAACGGGGACCAAATCAGAGTGCGGAATCTCAAAAAAGAAGAAAATGAAGTTTTAGACTATTAATGCTCGTCAGCCTCATTACCCTTTCTGTTTTCAACTAAATTTTTTGAATGCAGGGCACCTTATTATTCATTTTGAATGCAGCTACAATATCATTTTGCCCCGGGAAAAAAAGGTGATGTCATAGTTGTTTAGCAACAGAAAGTGAACATAAAATTAAAAAAGAAACTCAATTTTACAGTTATTATAATATGAAATATTCTGATGCAATTGAATGTCTGACTAAGAATTAGATTTTGAATATAATCTATTTACTGTGATTGTATCGGACGTCATTACATAAATATAACATAAACACGAGCTTGATCAAGATTTAAACGAAAAATACCAGACATATCATGCACAGAAGAAGTCATGAGGCTGCTGCGCATGCAGAAACTGCGACTTGAATCTGCCAGAACAACCAACAGAATAGAGGTCATTAGATACCAAAAAGTTTCAATGACAAGCCCCATAAAGATCAACTAATTTTTTTGAATGCAGCTACCACTCAATAGTAGTGAAACCGATTTTATATTCGATTCCAAAAATCGGTTCCATGATCCGGTTCCGATCATTTTGGAACCGGAACCTACCCGAATAAAATCGGTTCCTTCATTTTTGGAACCGGAACCTACCCGATTACAACCGGTTCTTGTTCCAAACCCGGAAAACCGATCCGGTTCCAACCGGTTCCGGGTACTCGGAATCGTTGCTCACCCCTGCTGGGGAGTTTCTGTAAACCTTAGAATATGGAGTGATAAGATTCAACAACTTCACTATACTAGTCTAATGTATGGAAACACAAGTCGTATATGCTTTAACTGAAGAAGAAATCAACACTGCAATTAGATAATGAGGAGGAAGAAATAATCTTGATGATGATATTAGAAAAATACATAAGTTTCGTGTCAAGA
The DNA here is from genome assembly GCA_019454045.1 of Zanthoxylum bungeanum. Taxonomy (NCBI): domain Eukaryota; kingdom Viridiplantae; phylum Streptophyta; class Magnoliopsida; order Sapindales; family Rutaceae; genus Zanthoxylum; species Zanthoxylum bungeanum. The sequence continues at coordinate 11,384 of SKCR01002202.1, read as the reverse complement.
AACTCTAAATATGCTTGAGAAGTTATAAATATTTTAGCCTCAACTCTATGCTAGCGAGTCATTAGGTACCATATAAATTCAAAGATGTGACAATAACTTCAAAGAATAAATCATTATCCCAAACAATTATAAAAATTATATCTTATCATATTATTGTGGAGTTTATTTTTAATGATAACTGGTCTAAATTGTGACCAGAATTTGTATGACTACAAAAAAAAAAAAAAAAAAAAAAAAAAAAAAAGAAGGTTAAGATTCATCCAAACTTATAAAAGTTCAATTTGCGAGTTCTCTTCATCTGTCTCCCTCAATTGATTGATAGAACGGCCCACAATTAAACTGGATAAGGCCTCGTTTCACTTAGACCTAGGCTAATATTGGGCTCAAGCCCAAAACTGTTATGGGTTCACATATAAGGTCTAGATTCATAAACACAGATTGATCGACTCAAAAAAAAAAAATTGGTTTATCCATAGTTTAAACGAATACAATTATTTGAGATTTGAGATGAGTTGTATTTAAGAGATATTTTTTTTAAAGATTAAAAGGTAGGGGTGTCTAAACTCTAAAGCTCAATTTTTTTTTTTATTCTCTTATCTCCTTAAGTTAACCAGAACTACTTAAAAATTACCGGACCAAGCCTGTTCAAGGCTATTTAAGAGAGATAAGATTAAAATGTCGAGTAGCATAGTAGGTGTTTTGAATAAATTCTCCCCTAATGATTTAGTGGCACGTGTCTTAGAATTTGATTGTCATGTTTTTATGTTCAAGTTGATGAGGTGCATTTATTGTAAGAGTTTAGGATAGATGTAGATTTTATCAAGTCCATTTAAATTCAGATCGAATAATTTGACGATAAAATTTCAAAAGTTCGAAATAAAAAATGCTTTCAATAAATTAGGCGCTATGGCCTTAGGCATAAAACATAGGGAGGATACCCAAATAGTCGACAGAATTGGTTTTGGTACGGAAAAATAATTAACATTTGATTACTGCCCAACGACCACTACTACTAGTAATTGCTTCCATTAGAGAATTGATATCACACAGGAGAAACTAGGGGTTGTCAATTTGGGTCAGGATTCGTTTATTCGTTCGATTCGATTCGCTTTAAAGCGAATACGGGTTTGAAAAAATGGATTCGTTTAATAAATGGGTCAATTCGATTCGATTCGTTTATTAAACGAATCGAATACGAATTTAAGCTCATTGATTCGTTTATTCGTTTGGATTCGTTTATTATTTTTATTTACTAGTTATTGTTATTTTCAATTAATATTCGAGAAATTATAGCTAATTATCATAGAAAAATTAATATTTTTCGGTATTTGGTGAGGTATTTTTAGTAAATATATTAATTGCATATTTCATATGTATATCTTAATGAATAATTGATGTAAATCAAGTGTGGTAAATTATTTTATTAAATAATATCATTGACTAAACGAATAAACGAATATTCGTATTCGATTCGTTTATTAAACGAATCGAATACGAATTCTGATATTATTAGGATTCGTTTAATAAACGAATCGAATACGAATCCATCATATTTTGATTCGATTCGTTTAGGATTCGACACAAATTCGATTCGTTGATTCGTTTTGACACCCCTAGGAGAAACGTTAATACTCTCATCTTGTAACTGTTATTTCATCAAAAGCACTTTTGTAGTTGTAAAAACATTATAAGCGCTTCTTGGATTTTAATTTTTAATTTTTGGGTTATTATGTAACTGAGCATATCCTTTGGTTTGATAGTGTAAGATTCATAATCTCATCTTGAGGTTATGGGTTTGAATCCATGAAGTATATTTTTGTAAGAATCTTGGACAGTCGGAGATTTTATCTATTCCATTTAAGTTATTCAAAAGTTTTATCTATTCCGTTTAAGTCCGAAAAGAGTGGTTTTATAATGAGACTTCCAACGATTCAAAAAATAAAAATAACCCACAAGTGTCCCAATTTTCCAAGAGAATTGATATCACACCGGAGAAACGTTAATACTCTCATCCTGTAACTGATATTCCATCAAAAGCACTTCTGTAGTTGTAAAAACATTATAAGCGCTTCTTGGATTTTAATTTTTAATTTTTTAATTTTTAATTTTTAATTTTTAATATTTAATTTTTGGGTTATTATGTAACTGAGCATGTCCTCTGGTTTGATAGTGTAGGATTCAGAATCTCATCTTGAGGTTTTGGGTTTGAATCTATGAAGTATATTTTTGTAAGAATGTTGGACAGTCGGAGGTTTTATTTATTCCATTTAAATTATTCAGAAGTTTTATCTATTCCGTTTAAGTCAGAAAAGAGTGGTTTTATAATGAGACTTCCAACGATTCCAAAAATAAAAATAACCCACAAGTGTCCCAATTTTCCAAGAGAATTGATATCACACAGGAGAAACGTTAATACTCTCATCCTGTAACTGATATTCCATCAAAAGCACTTCTGTAGTTGTAAAAACATTATAAGCGCTTCTTGGATTTTAATTTTTGGGTTATTATGTAACTCAACATGTCCTCTAGTTTGATAGTGTATGCTTCAGAATCTCATCTTGAGATTCTATTTCGCTTAAGTCATTCAGAAATTTTATCTATTCCGTTTAAGTCCGAAATGAGTGGTTTTACAATGAGACTTCCAATCCCCCTCCCCCTATCCAAAATGTCACTCCCTTTAATAAAAATTCACTCCCCAATATATATATATATATATATATTAATTTACTTATTTTTTGTATTAATTAATTTTTTATTTTATGATTTTTTGTTTATTTCATAAAATTTATATTTTTTTGCTCTTTATATATCTATTATTTTTGATTTGTTTAATAAATATTAAAAATTTCATATTTATTATTCTTTATTTTGTGTTCATTTATTTATTTAATTTTTATGATGCTTTTTTAATTTATTTAACACTACTTATTTATTATAAAAATATTCTAATGTATATTAGAAAAATATATATATTTAAAAAAGAATACAAATAACAACATAAAAAGTTACACTTAAAAATATAAAAACACAAATTTTAATCTAAATTGCCTCCAAAGTCTCAACAAAATAAAGAGTTGTGTTTTTATATTTTTAAATGTAACTTTTTATGTTGTTATTTGTACTCTTTTTAAATATATATTTTTCTAATATACATGAAAATATTTTAAAAATACATAAGTAGTGTTAATTTAACTAAAAAAATCAAATTAAATGAATAAATACTAAATTTGTAATATTTATTAAACAAATAAAAAATATTATATATTTAAAAAGCAAAAAAAAATAAATTTAACAAAAATAAAAAATTATATAATAAAAAATTAATTAATAAATTGAAATAAGTATATATATTATTTTTATAGTAATATATATATTATTTGAGAGGAGGGGATTTGAGAGATTTTTTATTAAAGAGATGGACATTTTCGTAAATTCGGCAGGAGATATTGGGTACGGACTACGGAGGAGCTTGTCAGTGGGGGAGAAATAAAATTCATTTTCCAATTTCCTGATATTCTTTCTGTGGGTCTGTGTCTGTGTCTGTCATTGACTCCTTGTTGCTCAAAACCAGACAAATGTCAAATCAATACTTTGGAGTTGATTGATCATTCTTATTGATGCTGACATTTTCCTTCTTCTCGGCCCACGCCATTTCTATTTGCAAGTTATTTTCATTTTAACACTTTTTATTTTTTTAAAAGAAATCTCGTTATCAAGATAAAAAGCCGAATTTAAATAAAAGATATAGAATCTTTAACTATCTCAAGTTATTATCATAAATATATTTCAGGAATTCAATTTCAAAATCTGATAATTAAGATATAAATCATTTGTCACATAACCGTATTTTTTGAGGGCTTAATACTTATCTTTATTACTGGGTAAAGTATAATAGCATGGAAAAAAAAATTAGGTAACTGAATCTATCAAATAAAAAAAGATTTTTATTTAGTTTCACTGCAAATTTAGGGGACATTATTTGTCGATAGGTGTTAAAATTGGCTTCTTCAAAAATTAAATCTCAATTATTGTAGTAAGAAGTTAAAACTAACATGGGTTTGTTTGTGGTTAGTAATATTGAAAGCCACTGATTGCATGGAAAAGTTAAAAGCGTGTGGATGTATCAGAGCCGCAAAAAAAAATAAATAAATGATGGGTGGCATCACATGCAAGCATGTGCTAACAAAGTCCTTACAAAAGAGTTTTGGTTTGGAAAAAATCTACTTATTACGTCATTTATTAATATATTAATAATATTATATTATTTATATTTCCGTTATATCAAAAAATTACTCGTGTTGAACTTAGAGAATGAGGCTGAGCCGAGCCGAGCAGGGCATCTAAATCTACAAAAATCCAAACCCGCCTCTATTGGAATGCCAAAATGTGCACTTTCATACATCATTCAACTTGATCAGAATTGCTCACATATTATTATTTTTATTATTTTATTTTTCCTCCAAAAATCATTGCTGGGAAAAGTCATAGGATATCTTAGCAAAAATGCTACACTTACATACAATCTCACTTACAAAAACTACACCACTCTCACTGTAGCTATAGTGATTACTGTAGCAATCACTGTAGTTACAGTGAGAGGGGTGTAGTTTTTGTAAGTGAGATTGTATGTATGTATATCACTGCTGTATCTTGAGGAGAGATTTCACAATTTTTAAATTTCATGAGCTATTTCTATTAATTATTTAATACTAATAATTGAAAAAAATTGAGGGGTTGGTTGTCCTTGATATATAAGAGGCTTCCCATTGATTATTAGCATGTAACATATAGAAAAGGACATGTCGAGGACTATCTACCAAACAAACTAGGGTTGGCAACGAGCCGTGATGAGATTTATCAATCCTGATATCATCCAGATCATATAAAATGAGACAAAAATACATCCCGATCCTATCCCGTTTTACAAAAAATTTTGTTTCATCGTGAAATTTCGACCCATCCTGTGAAAGTCCAGGCCCATTCCATGAAAATCCCATTGCGATTCAAAATTTCTCGGCCCAATCCCGTCCCCGTTTTCAATACGAGATAAAAATTTGTCCCGTTCCCATCCCAAATAGGATAGGATCCCGTTAGGATAGGACGGGATAGAAAATTTTGCCAACCCTAAACCAAACTGTAATGAAGTTGACTTGAAATGATATTTCGAATTGACATTTTTAACATTAGGAGTAATTCTTTGGTGCAATTGAGGTATGAGTGTCGAGTGACGTGTTATCATAAACAAATTAGTAAATGACATTTATGATTTAATATCCATCTTTTTAGTTATTTTTTAATATTTTAACACGTGTGATAATGAATTAATATATTGTTGTACGGATAACGTGATACTTTTGTTGTATTGTAAATTTTCTCATCAATATGGGAGGGCGAGGGCCGGCCATGAGATTATATCTTATATGAATTGAGCATTTGCACATTCAATTTGTGAGCAAATCCGTGTCAAGTCGGACACCTAAATCAAACAGAGCCGAAAAAAAAAAAACCCTTAACGCAAAAATGTGCATTTTTAATGCAGATCAGGTAACTTTTAAACTACAACTACATTCAAAATTTTATTTTCCAGTTAGAAGCACTCATTAGAATTCACATGAATAACCCACTATTTATATTACTATGCAAATACTATTGTGTTAGCAATAGCAAATTCCAATATAATTATTGACAAGGAAATTTGGTGTAATCCTCAATAATGTCAAGCAAAAACTACAGCTTCAGTTGTTTTCATTATTAAAATCAGTCTAGCATTTTTTTAAATCGTTGGAAATCTCACCGTCAAATCACCCTTTTCGGACTTAAACGGAGTAGGTAAAATTTTCGACTGTCACAGACTCTTAACAGAAACATACTCCCTAGATTTGAACCCAAAACCTAAGTAAGCATTTCCAAGCTGGGAGCACTCAGGCTTTGGCACACTGTAAATGATATGAGATATTTAAAAACTATCATAGCATGCAAATGCAATACCTTTACAACTTTACTATGTTTAGCTCCATGCTTTTTAAACAAAATCAATTATGCATTTAATCATTTCCTTTCAGTATTTGAACTCCATAAAAACCCATTATAGCTAGCTTTTCAAATTTCCCAAGTTATTATAATTTATATTTATAATTATGGTGAATGTAATTGTGTGATATAAGAAAATAAAAATGATACACTCACACACATTTTTACTTAAAGTTTTATAAACTCTCTTACTGTAGCTACAGTGATCTACAGTAAATCAGTGTAACTACAGTGAGAAAGTTAGTAAAATTTTAAGTAAAAATGTGTGGGAGTGTATATTACTCATAAGAAAATGTACCTGCAAAAGAAATATTCATAGAAAGAGTAAGACCAGAGAAACACAGAACCCACAGTAACAACAGTGACAGAGAAAAAAAACCAAACGTTTCAGTTTCCAATTCCATATGTGAATCCAAAATCCAAAAGTCTGATAATTTTCAAACTGTTTTAAAAAGGGCTGCTGTGGCCTGGAGTGTTACTGTGTTTTGTCCACTGGAGACAAGTGTCAGCCTGAAAAACCTCATATCTGGCCAGATCCATTCCCTTGGGTCCCATAACTTTTTCTATTAGAAAAATATTCACAAATTTGTTTTCTTAGGACAATTAAGAGGCGGGGGAAAGACAAAGGAGTGTCTTTGACTCTCAAGTGAGTGTTTTTGTTTTTGTTTTTTTCCAAAAACCTGCTTGTCGGATTTGAAGTTTGAAGTTTTAGATTTTTTTTGGGGACATTGTTTCTTTATAAGGGTAAGCTAATTTTTTTGTCATTGATTAAATTTGATTCCATAAAAATCGTGACTTTGTCTAGTCTCTTTTGAAACTGGGGTCTGTATAATGTATATACTCTTATTTCTAAATGGTAAAGTTTTATACACTTCCATTTATACTCTCCCATTGCCAATACTTTAAAGCACAAAAGTTCAGTTTTTGATTTTTGGTTTTGGTTATTTTATGCTTTATTTAAATCATTTCTTGATTTGCATTTGGGTTAAGTTCGGTGTACGATTGTAAGGGGTACTCCAAAGATTTGATTTTTTTCTTGGAAATTTGAATTCTTTGAGGTTTATCATTGGTTTAAAGCAACTGGGTTGATTAATTTGGAGGCTAAGTTTGAATCTATGATACCTTTTTCAAAATTTGAAGCTTCGTAAGTTCTCAGATCTGAACTATCATTGCAATGTTATTTTTTCTATTGTATTGTGAAGTTCTAAAGCTTTCTTCTTATTGTAAAAAGCTTCTTTAGATCTGTGATTCCTGTTTGTTTATGACTTGTTTCAATCAGGTTATGGGGATCTTAGAGCCATAACAACTGCACAAATTTGGCAGCTTATTGCTTTATAGATTTCTTCATTTGTATTGCTTGGAAATAAATTTTTTTTTTTTGACTTGATTCCCTGTTAAATTTCCTCTTTTCACTGTAAGGTTAAGCCATATCAGTTAATTTTGAGGTTGCCTGACTTTGCTCCTTATGGCTTATAAAGCATGTGTTATTTTGTCTATTGTGTGTTGATTTTTCATAATTGCAAAGGATTGTGAATAATGCTTCCCTTTGAAGAATTGTAATCATAGTGGAACTCTTTACTGTAATGACAATGCTAGTTGGATAATTACTATGGATGAACCTTCAATTTTACAGGTATTTTTTGTTCCATTTTAGGGATTTTTGTTATTAAGTAATGCTATTCTCTATTTTCAGTGTGGCTTCCGCTATTCAGGAATATGTGCATGAGATCTGATATCTCTCAGAGGTGGGAAATTTTGTAAATATGGATATTGGAGAAGACAGCTCCAGGTTTGGGTTGCTACCTGTCACAACTTCAGACATATCATCATCTTCGGTGTTCTTTTCCGCAAATCAATCGCCTTTCTTCTCTCCTAGATCACCAACGTGTCAACTATCCGAATCAACACGTTCTGATGCTCACTGTGATGGCATTTCCAGTTCAGGAATTCCTGATCCAGAGTTTATAGCAAATGTCAGATTCACTACGTCAGATATTTCCGCAGCCCCTGCGGTGTGTACTTCTAGCGATTTCCAGAAGTTTGGTCCTTCATCTTCCCCAGCAGGTGTCTCCAACAGCAATATATCTAGTTTCAGCCTTGCCCATGATAATGGAAATGGAGGGCTAAAAGATAATCATAGAAAGCATGGTAAAAGCTATGGCATGTCATATAACAGAGTGAAGAATTGTGATGTTTTCATTGGTTTTCATGGGCGCAAACCCTATTTATTGAGGTTTGCTAATTGGCTTCGTGCAGAATTGGAGGTTCAAGGGATGAGTTGCTTTGTATCTGATAGGGCTAGATGTAGAAACTCTCGCAAACGTGCTATAGTAGAGAGAGCAATGGATGTTTCATCTTTTGGAGTAGTGATCCTCACAAGAAAGTCCCTTAGAAATCCATATAGCATTGAGGAGCTACGATATTTTTCAGGCAAGAAGAATTTGATTCCAATATTTTTTGATTTTAGTCCAGGTGATTGCCTTGTCAGGGATATAATTGAAAAGAGGGGAGAGCTGTGGGAAAAAAATGGGGGTGAGCTATGGGTTTTGTACGGAGGATTGGAGAAGGAATGGAAGGAAGCTGTTAATGGCCTCTCTCGGGTTGATGAATGGAAACTGGAAGCTCAGGAAGGTAATTGGAGAGATTGCATATTAAGAGCTGTCACACTATTAGCTATGAAGTTAGGAAGAAGAAGTGTTGTTGAGCGGTTGACCAAGTGGAGAGATAAGGTAGAGAAAGAGGAGTTCCCTTTCCCTCGCAATGAGAATTTTATTGGCAGGAAGAAAGAATTGTCTGAGCTAGAATTTATACTTTTTGGCGATATTAGCGGAGTTTCAGAAAAAGATTATTTTGAACTCAAGGCTAGAACCAGGAGAAAGAATTTGACAATCGGTTGGAGTAAGAGCAGTCCATTGGAGGAAAGACGCAGGGAACAGCAGTGGGAGGGTGGCAGCAGGAAAGGCAAAGAACCTGTGGTATGGAAGGAGTCAGAAAAGGAGATTGAGATGCAGAATACAGAGGCCCCTCAAAGGCAAAAGACAAAGAACAGTGGATGGTACCCAAAGAGAAAAAGATCAACAAAGATTTTGTACGGCAAGGGTATTGCTTGCGTGGCAGGAGACTCAGGAATTGGAAAGACAGATCTTCTTCTGGAATATGCTTATAGATATCACCAAAGATACAAGATGGTTTTATGGGTGGGAGGGGAAAGCAGGTATATCAGACAGAACTATCTGAATCTTTGGTCATTTTTAGAAGTTGATGTGGGGGTTGAAAATTGCTCAGAGAAAAGCAGGATAAAAAGCTTTGAAGAGCAGGAAGAGGCTGCCATTTCTAGAGTTCGTAAAGAACTCATGAGAAACATACCATTTTTGGTTATTATTGATAACTTAGAGAGTGAAAAGGATTGGTGGGATGGTAAACTTGTAATGGATCTTCTTCCCCGTTTTGGTGGAGAGACGCACATTTTGATCTCCACGCGCCTTCCTCGCGTGATGAATTTGGAACCTTTAAAACTCTCTTACTTGTCTGAGGTTGAAGCGATGTCTTTAATGCAGGGAGGTGTAAAGGACTATCCAATCGTAGAAGTTGATGCACTCAGGGTAATCGAGGAGAAACTTGGAAGGTTAACCATTGGCCTTGCTATTGTGGCTGCAATTTTGTCTGAGCTACCCATAAATCCAAGCAGGCTTTTGGATACCATTAACAGAATATCCTCGAGGGACTTGTATTGGAGCATTAGGGAGTCTCATTCATTGAGAGGAAACACTTTCCTATTCCAACTCTTCGAGGTTTGTTTCTCAATATTTGATCATGCAGATGGAGCAAGGAGCTTGGCAACCAGAATGGCACTTGCAGGTGGGTGGTTTGCACCGGCTGCTATTCCGGTTTCCTTATTAGCCATCGCCGCTCACAAGATACCTAAGAAGCACAAGGGTGCCCACTTATGGAGGAAATTAATACGCTCTTCAACTTGTGGGTTTACTTCCTCATACACCAAGAGATCAGAAGCAGAAGCATCTTCCATGTTGTTGAGATTCAACATTGCAAGAAGTAGTACCAAGCAAGGTCATATCCATTTCCATGAGCTTGTCAAGCTTTACACTCGCAAGAGAGGAGTTACTGGTGTTGCTCATGCCATGGTTCAAGCTGTCATCAGCCGTGGATCTATAACCCATCATTCAGGACATATATGGGCAGCATGTTTCTTGCTATTTGAGTTTGGTAATGACCTAAAAGCCGTTGAGCTCAAAGTCTCAGAGTTGCTATACCTTGTTAAAGAAGTAGTTTTGCCTCTTGCAATCCGGACATTCATTACATTTTCTCGCTGTAGTGCTGCTTTAGAACTACTGCGTCTATGCACAAATGCTCTTGAAGCATCAGATCATGCATTGGTTACTCCGGTTGAAAAATTGTTGGACAAATCATTTTGTTGGAGGCCCATCCAAACTAATGCTCAGTTGAATCCATCCCTCTGGCAGGAATTAGCACTAGTAAGAGCCACGGTGCTTGAAACTAGGGCCAAGTTAATGCTAAGAGGGGGGCAATTTGACATAGGGGATGATTTAGTTAGAAAGGCTGTTTTTATCAGAACTTCAATTTCTGGTGAGGAGCATCCTGACACCATAGCTGCTCGTGAAACCCTAAGCAAACTCACCCGACTTCTTGCTAATGTTCAAATTCACACTTCGCCATAGATTCTATATTTCTTGTAAGCAAAGTTCCCATTAGAATTATAGAAAGTTTACAAATAAGACTGATGTAAACGATTTAGAGGGAATTTTTATACCATTTTTTACGCCGAATGAGATACCCCTCCATTTTGAATTCATTCCTTCTCTGTTACATTGATTTGAATCATATATATTTCCTGCATCTTAAATTACACCTTTACTTCTTATCAATTTTAGAGCTAACCTTGTGCTGATTGGTTTTTTGAACTAAATGACACTTTAAATGCAGGCAGAAACCAGTTTCGTTGGTTTTCGCGACTTTCCATGCCGAAGACTACCATAATTGAAAGAATGCTGCTTTATGATATTTTCCCTTTTGTATCTACATGTGCATGTATGTGCTGATTATATAAATGTATATTAGATTCTATACTATTATGTTATTACTATCTATTCTCTCCATTGTGGTCTTGTTTACACACAATGGTTGATGCTTGCATTTGAATTATCTTTAGTCATTAATTGCTAATGTATGTTACTATTTTTATTAATAGTTTTGACATCTCTTTGGTAAAGCTCTTCTCTATTAATGCTGAAGGAGTTCATGACTTGATCATGTCAGGTGAATTGAGACAATATTAGTGGATTAAAGGGACTTTTGAATTTTGATTCAAAAACATG
>SKCR01002201.1:0-35773 GCA_019454045.1 Zanthoxylum bungeanum | reverse complement strand
TTAAATCTCATTTTCCCGGTTCACACCGGGTGGCGACTCCATATTCTCCTCGGTTTAGTCCCCCGTGGCTACTCCGTACTCCCGACCAGGCCGCGAGCCTGGAACAGCGTGCGTCGCCCATTCCTGTGTTCCCCACAGTCTGGCGACTCCACTAGGATAGAGAATCGGCCCCGAAATATTCTTGTAATGTTTGGATTTATGTTCTAATTGACCGTGTCTATAGTGGATGAAATGGGGGTTTAATCAAAGGCATTTTCAGGCTAGGTAATGGTTTGGTGTCTTCCTTCACTCACTACCTTTCTAGAAGGAAAAGCTGTGAAGACACCTAGATAGCCATCTACTCGTAGCCTATTGTGATGGACTAATTTGGAGGACTCGTTGTTTATTCCTGACACCAAGCGATAAGAGCCTAAGAGGCTTGGGTATTTAAGTGAGTCTCGCTCCACCTTCCCTCTGGGGAATCTACAATGGGAAATCCATTTGACAGTCCATCACACATCATAGCTCATTGGCACGTACCTTAGTGTATAAAAAAGGGTGTGCTCACTTGGTTGCTCGAACCCTTGATTGGGAGACCTAGTTGTGGGCCATCATTCGCCGATGAGAGCCTTTGTCTACACTCTTGTGAACCCACCCATAGACCGGGTTGTATGGTTAAAGTAACAATTATTTCCTTGAGTATGTGCTTGTTGACCATCCTCATTTGGATCAGTTGGACTATTGTCAGAAATGCGAACTTGCTGGGCCATTTAAACTGGGGCGAGTTCGTACCTTATGACCATTGGGCCCAAAGCCTCTGAAATATTGATGGGCCATTCTGTAGAAATTATTGTTTTGTGTTTGCATTATCTTTCTTTTATGCTTGTGTTTGGGAACATCGTCGTTTGGATCCATTTGGACCATTTGTCATATGATATGGGCTTGTTGGGCCATTTAAACTGGGACAAGAACGTATTTTATGACGATTGGGCCAAAGGCTTCTAAGTGATTGATGGGCCACTTTGTGCTTGTGTTCAGAACATTACCATTTGGATTTAGTTGGGCTCTTTGCCATGAGATGTGAACTCGTTGGGCCATTTAAACTGGGACGAATTCACTCCTATGATAGTTAGCCCAAAGCTTCTAAAATGATAATGAGCCGATCTGTTTGAAAATTTTTAGTTGATTTAATTGTTATATATGTTACATGCATCTCACGCCCTCATACATACATATGTCATGTTAACACCTTCTATGTTTATAAACAAATAAAAGATTTCCCGTTGGGTTAGGGACGAAAGAATACTCACTAAAAGACGGGTAACAGATATGAGTACATCCGATAATGAATATCCCGATAGATCAGTTGGAGAATGGTTCGCCAAGATTACCGAACAATTGCAAGCCTTGACACTACTGCCATGACAAACATGGTTGTGCCCCGTGCTGGGGAAATTCTGAGAATGTGAGGCCGTGAGGAGCCTCCGAATGGGTTGGGGGATGATATCCCCACTTTTAATGATGACATGGCGGAGTATGCAACATGCAGAGTGATTGGGTCTCGGGCAGAATTTCAAAAGCTTCGGGATCAGGTTGAAACAGTTACCGCAAAATGAGGGGTAAACATGAAGAGTTGTTAGATTATGAGGCAATGACCTTCGGAGAACAGCTGCCAGCTCAGTTTAAAATGCCCGACATGGCCAAGTTTAATGGGAATGGAGACCCGAGAGTCCATCTGCAGCAATATGTCTCAGTCATGAGTTCAGTGGGCCTATCACAGCGCCAAGTCCAAAAGATGTTTGGGATGTCACTCGAGGGGGCTCTGTGGTTTTGGTATCATAGCCTTGAGAAGAAGGTTAATGAAGATTGGAGGGAACTAGCTGATGCTTTTCTGAAGCAATATGTTACAGACTTAGAGATTGATTTGTCACTTCGTGATTTGGAGAACACTAAGCAGAAGCCGAAGAAAGCTTCAAGGAGTATGTAGACCGCTGGAGAAGCCAGCTTCTGAAAATGCAGACTCGGCCCTCTGAGAAAGACCAGATTAAAATGATCATCAAGGGCACTAAGCCCTCGATCTATGGCAATTTGAGGAGGATGACTTCATGATTGCGGATTTCCGACAGTTGAGGGAAACTGTCATGGATATTGAAGAAGAAGAGGCTGAAAACAGAAAGTCTTCTATGGCCAGAATAGAAGGAATATTGAGGGACCTTCAGGGACCAAGCCCGCTACCGCTGAGGTCACTGCCATCAAAAGCACGACGATTTTCCAACCTTGGTAAGCCTCTCTCAAGGGTGTTCGAAAAGCTGAAGGCGCAAGGACTTCTCGAACCCTTAGAGGCTAAACCAATTCCAAACCTTGTACCACCCAACCTTGACCTAAGCCTGTATTGTCACTTCCATCGGAGAAGGGGTCACGAAACTGATAGCTGCACCCACCTTAGGCATGAGATCCAAAACCTCATTGACTCCCACAAAATACCTGACCCAAAAAGAGACCAACCCAACGCACACAGAAATCCCCTACCCAACTACATGATCAACTCTGGCCTACCCGAAACCCTTTTCCTCCAAACTCTCAACCACTCAGCTTCATTCATAGGAATATGGGATGACAACGGTGGAGAACCATAGGCCAATGAAGAAGGCAATGCTGCGAATGATGAAGTTATTCCTCCTAGTTTATTTGATCCTGCATTTTTAATAAAGACATTGATTTTATCTCTCCGTTCGAACCTTTTCTTAATGATAATAAAGACGTTCGTTTTGCTTACTTGCCTAAATCTCTTCCTTTCAACCGGCAACATGAGTATATTTGAGAAAAGCATTCAACCTTGGTACTATGAAATTCAGTGATGTTTAGAACACGGGGAATTCCCGAAAACAGCAAGCAGAAAAGATATGATGATCATTCAGAAATTGGGACATGGGGCAGTGAGACTATCAGACTTGGAATGGAATGAGTTCACCGAGCCGATTAAAGTGGAAAAGTTGAAGCAGTACTTTGCCTGAGGAAGAATTGGCGGGAGATCTAACCCAACGGGATAGGGAACTCATTCATGCATACATGCATACACGTAACATACTTTGCATTCTTTTGTGTTTGTTTTGCTTTGTATTAACAGGTTTTGAAGCAGAAAGAGAGAAAGCGGCAAAGACAAACCAATCAAGAACAGCGACAACACAGTATCAGTCTGGGGGCGAGGCCCATATCAGTATCAGTCTGAGGGCGAGGCCCATATCAGTATCAGTCTGGGGGCGAGGCCCATATCAGCAGTATCAGTCTAGGGGCGAGGCCCATATCAGCAGTATCAGTCTAGGGGCGAGGCCCATATCAGTATCAGTTGGGGGCGAGGCCCATATCAGTTTCAGTCTTGGGGATGAGTCCCAGGGGCGAGGCCCATATCAGTATCAGTTTGGGGCGAGGCCCACATCATTTTGGGGGCGAGGCCCACATCAGCATCACTCTGGGGGCGTGGCCCACATCATTATCAGTAACGGTTCGGAAATGGACCACTCTCATATCAGTAATGGTTCGGAAATGGACTATCTCTCATCAGCAACGGTTCGGAAATGGACCACTCTCATATCAGTAATGGTTCGGAAATGGACTATCTCTCATCAGCAACGGTTCGGAAATGGACTATCTCTCATCAGCAACGGTTCGAAAATGGACCACTCTCATATCAGTAACGGTTCGGAAATGAACCACTCTCATATCAGTATTGGTTCGGAAATGGACTATCTCTCATCAGCAACGGTTCGAAAATGGACCACTCTCATATCAGTAACAGTTCGGAAGTGGACCACTCTCATATCAGTATTGGTTCGGAAATGGACTATCTCTCATCAGCAACGGTTCGGAAATGGACCACTCTCATATCAGTATGGTTCGGAAATGGACTATCTCTCATCAGTAACGGTTCGGAAATGGACTATCTCTTATCAGTAATGGTTCGGAAATGGACCACTCTCTTATCAGTAACAGTTCGGAAATGAACCACTCTCATATCAGTATTGGTTCGGAAATGGAATATCTCTCATCAGCAACGGTTCGAAAATGGACCACTCTCATATCAGTAACGGTTCGGAAATGGACCACTCTCATATCAGTATTGGTTCGGAAATGGACTATCTCTCATCAGCAACGGTTCGAAAATGGACCACTCTCATATCAGTATTGGTTCGGAAATGAACTCTCTCTCCTCGTCAATGGTTCAGAATTGACCCCTCTCATATCAGTCACGGTTCGAAATGGACCATCATCTCATCACTCGCCGAAAATGGCACTCCGAAAATGGAGAACGGTTCGAAAATGGACTACTATCACTCGCCGAAAATGGCACTCCGAAAATGGAGCACGGTTCGAAATGGACCATTATCACATCTCGCCGAAAACGGCACTCCGAAAAAGGAGCACGGTTCGAAATGGACCATCATCTCATCTCGCCGAAAATGGCACTCCGAAAATGGAGCACGGTTCGAAAATGGACCATTATCTCATCAGTCGCCGAAAATGGCACTCCGAAAATGGAGCACAGTTCAAAAATGGACAGTCATCACTTCAGCAACGCCTCGAAATGGGGTTCAGCATGCCAAAATGGCACAACCAGACCAACTCAACTCAACACAACACAGCAGGCAAACCGGGTGACAGCTGGCGAGCCAGGTAAGTAAAAATGCATTGCATAGACTTTGATAGGATTGTCACAGTCACACACTGCACAAGTCCCATCAAAGTGGGGGCGACTGTAGCATTGCATTTTTGCATGTGAAACCCGATGATGAGCCTCATTTGGAGGCATTATCTTTTAAGTCGCGGGGAATCGCGGGGGAAACGGACGTCGGAAGGGAAGAGTCAAGTATTGACGTTTTGTTGGATTTAGTTCACGTGTTTAGTTTCGGGTTCGCTGTTGAACCTCCGTTTTAAAACTTAACCTAGCCCAAGCCCATTAAATCACATCCAATAATAATTAAACATTTAAAATATATGTGTCACAAATTAAATTTAAATTAAATCTAACTAAATTAAAACCAATTAAATTAATTAAATTAAAATCACAAATTAAATCCAATTAAATTAATTCCAATTCAAATCAAATAAACAAATTAAATATTAATTAAATAATATACCAAATTAAATAGAATAATTAATTAAGTCATATACCAAATTAAATAAAACAAATAAAATCTAAATAATCACCTACCAAAATAATAAAAATACTTACCCAAATTAAAGAAATTGCATGCCTAATTAAAATCAATCAACAAATATTATTCCTAATTAAAAATATATTATTCCTAACTTAAAATATTGTATGCCTAATCAACACAAACTAAATATACTACATTCCTAATTAGCCTAAATTTGTCCCCCAATCAAATATATATTTTTCTTTTGTTACACTAATTAGATATTACAAATCCCTATCCATGCAAACCCTAATTGACAACTATAAAACACACACTAACAGCAGCCCAATGACACTCACTCACCACTCACCACTCACGGCAAAACCAAAAACACAAAAAACAAATAAACAAATTAAGCTTGCTCCTCCACTACACGCCCAACCCTAAGCTTCACGTGAACCCTTCATCACTCAACACAATAATCACGCACCATAACCTTAATCACCCACACCTCTCATCTCGCCACACAGGCCACGCCAACAACCCCTTTGCCTTCACAAAAATTGCTTCAATCCACGCCACCTTCACTCAACTAGCCATAACCTCAACACCTGCCACACTCACGTTAAAAGCCAAGACCAACCTGCCTTCTTGACTTCTCTCAAAACTGCCAATAAATCACCGTAAATTCTGCCTGAAACAGTACCTCAAACCGAGACAAAAAAAACAGTCCCAAAAATGCCACAAACAGTCGGAAAACCAGCCCCTAAACCGACACAGAACCAGTGAACAAATCACCCCAAAACAGTGAGTAAACCAGTCCCCGAAAATACCCCAAAACAGTCCCAAAACCGCACAAAACAGTCCCTAAATGTACCTGAAACAGTGAGCAGCGAAATAGCAGCAAAACGAAGTGAAAACAGCGAAACAGCGAGGTAAAACGCAAACCAGTGAACCAGAAAATTTGCGGAGTGATAGCCCTTCCGACGGTTGTAAACGCGAGTCCGGAAGACGACTTAAAAGGTTAGACCTGAGGGTACCTTTCACACTTGTTTTTTTTATTTGATTTTTATTGATTTTTTTAATTGTGTTAATTATTTATTGAATATTTTTTGCATGTGATGTGTGTTGTGGCCATTGATTAAAACGGAAAATACGTCGTCTCTCGTGGTATATAGGATGGAAACCCAGACGTAAATTCCGTAGCCGAATCCGAATGGACGGTAGTGCGGTCTGTACTTGGGATACAACTCCACGTACCTGTAGACAACAGGACCTGGGCGACGCCGTTCTAGGCTCGCGGCACTAGATGGGAAATACTAAATAATATGGAGTCGCCACCCGTGTGAACCGGGACAAAGATTTAAGGCCGCACTCACCCCTCGCAAGGGAAGACCTCAAACCGTTGGGTTCGGAATGGTCCCTTACTTATGTCACTTGTAATGAAAGGATTTATGTAATAATTTAATCAAGCTTAAGTAACACTTATTTCCAAGAGTATCATGCTTCTAAATTCTCATATTCAAGATAAAACTTATGTACACATTTCACATATATCTCACGTTTAAAATTGCATGCTTAACATATATCAAAATAGCAACGAACATACAACTTCATTTGCATATTACATTCAGGAAAACACAAGCACACATGTTAACCATACACACACATATTAACCATACAAGCACACATATGGGCACTTTTCCAAGCGGTACGTGGAATTGTATCCCAAGTACAGACCGCACTACTACCGTCCATTCGGAATCGGCTACGGAATTTACGTCTGAGTTTCCATCCGATATACCACAAGAAATAATACTCAAATGTTATCACGACACAAGCATATGAATTGTAATTCATTAACATAGTTGTATTCATACATGTGGGGATAGCTACTAGGAAAAACTATGCATGAAATCTAATGAAGATGACTCGATTCAGTGGGTGCGCGTTCGTGTAGCGTTCGTAAACGCGTTCGAACGGTAAACAGAAGGTTTGCGTTCGTGTAGCGTCCGAGAACACGTTCGAATGGAACCAGACCTGATGCATTATGAAACTAAGACAGTGGGTGCGCGTTCGCGTAGCGTTCGTAAACGCGTTCGAACGGAAAACAGAAGGTTCTCGTTCGTATGGCGTTTGATAACGCGTTCGAACGGAAATGAAACAGAATGCTCGCGTTCGTATAGCGTTTGTTAACGCGTTCGAACAGAAATGAAACAGAATGCCTACGTTCGTATGGCGTTCATGAACGCGTTCAAACAGAAATGAGACAGAATGCTCACGTTCGTATGGCGTTTGTTAACGCGTTCGAACGGAATGAGACCTGACACATAATAAGGCAAAAACACATGCGCGTTCGAGTTGCGTTCGTAAACGCGTTCGAACGGGAACAGACCTGATGCATGAAATGGGACGCAATACATAAACACAAAATAAAAGGGCACGGCGAAGTACTGCCGTAAAGGTGACCTTTTGGGGCTCTTGATCTCTCAAAGAGAGGACCTTTAGACCAACATACTAAGCCCATGCGCGTCACATCACACATACAAGAATAGAACCAATCATATCAACCAAGTATGCCCGATTGAACACATCTTACATCCAATCTGAACACACATCAACCGGCGCGGCAAAACATCGTGGTAACGGGTTTTAACCCTCCCCATAAGGGATCTTTCATTCCACTTACTAAGCCCATGCGCTTGATTGAACCATACATAAAAGATAATAATATCAAATTAAGTATGCCCGATTGAACGTATCTCGCATCCAACCGAACACACATCACCGGCGCGGCGAAGTAGTGTCACAAAGGTGGCCTTTTCGGCTCTTTGTCTCCCAAATGGAGGACCTTTGGACTAACTCACTAAGCCCATGCGCTTGGTTGAATCATGCATAACTAAACAACATATTGAATTCAAGTAAAGAGAACTAAATAAACAAAAGCAACACAACAAAAGAAAGATGGTGCCGTTTACCCAAGCGGTACGTGGAGTTGTGGCCCGAGTACAGATCATATTACCGTCCATTCGGAATCGGCTATGAAATTTATGTCCGGGTTTCCATCCGATATACCGCGAGAGTTGACACATCTCTCATTCATCCAATACCCACAACATATTACATTTCATAATTCATGCATGTTTTATCTACTAAAGACCACAACATGCATTCCAACATGACAATCATACAAGTAATACTTAATAAATAATGCGGAAAAAGAAAACAAGTGTGAAAGATACCCTCAGGTCTAACCTTTTAAGCCGTCTCTCGGACTCGCGTTCCACGAAGATCGGAAGGGTACAGCTCCGCAACTTTTCTGGTTCACTGGTTTAGCGTCCTAGCTCACTGCTTTGCTGTTTTGCTTGCGGTTCGAACTCCGTTCTGCTCCTATTCGGCTTCTGTCTTGCTGCTCACTGCACAGGCCACCTGTTTTAAACGTTTCAATAAACTATTCCAAGTTTGTGTGGTTTCTTAGTGCAATTATATGTGATTATTTTTAAGATTATCTATGCAGTTTTTATGTTACTGTACATTTTAAGGATTTGGGCTGCTGTTAAGGTGATTTGCTGCTGTTTGGGCGTGTAATACAGTGTGGCTTTTTTGGTAATTTTCGGTGGTGGAGGGCTGCTGTGTAGGTGGCTGTTTCGGTGATGTGGGGGGGGGGGTTTGCGGAGGTGGTTTTCGGCTATGGGGGAGATGGTTGGGGCTCTTTTGTTCTCTTTTTGTGTATATGTCAAGTGTGTTTTTTCTTTTGTTTAGTCTCGGGTGTGTAGAGAGAGTCTAGAGAGATTTCGAGAGAGTTTGGGTGTGAATTATATGCCTTGGGCGTGATTAGGTTGTGTCAAGGAGAGGATGGCTTTGGTTAGGGGTTGTTTTATATAGAAGATGTCTAGGGTTACCTTGTCTCACAAGGAAGAGATCCTCTTTCCAAATTAGGAGAGATGAGAAAGGTATACACAAGATTGAGGGGGGACAAATATTTTATTTAGGAAGTCAACTAATTTAAATTGGTGTATATCTTATTGAATTAGGAAGTCAAATATTTGATTGGTTTTAATTGGTTAGATTGATTTTAATTAGGCAAATCTTATTTTTAGTTTTAGTATATAATACATTTGATTTTTTATATTAGGCATGATTTTATTTTATGTTTTATTTAATTGGTAAATGATTTAAATATTTTATTTAATGTTTAATATTTATTTATTTAATTTGGGATGTGTTTTATGGGCTTTGGGGGGCTAAATGGGCTGAGGTGTGAGGCTAGCAGCAAAACCAGAATTACCCGGCTCCGTTCGAACGCCTCCTCGCACGCGGCACGAACGTCCGCAATCTGCACGAGGTTCGAACGGAGGAACGAACGCAGCACCAACGAAGACAGTGAACTTGTGGAATGAACTTGATGACATACTTTTCCGAATTTCCCCTTCCGACCTCCGTTTTCCCGCAATATCCTTAGCTAAAAAGGTAGTGCCTCCAATTGAGACTCATCATCGGGTTTCACATGCAAAATGCAATGCCTACAGTCGCCCCCACTTTGATGGGACTTGTGCAGTGTGTGACTTTGAACAATCCTATCAAAGTTATGCAATGCATTTTTACTTACCTGGCTCGGCTGCCACCTCAAGTTGAGTTGATACTGCAGCGGATCTCGATCCTAGACGCGTCCCAATAACTGCAACTGACAACGGGGCACCTCGACCCTGGGCACCTCGACCCATCACCGCTGACTATAGGGACCTCGCCCTCGAACTGATGATGTAGTGGGCACCTCGACCCTGGGCACCTCGACCCAACACCGCTGACTATAGGGACCACTCTCCCTCGAACTGATGATGTAGTGGGCACCTCGACCCGGGCACCTCGACCCGAACTACAACTGACAACGGGGGCACCTCGACCCTGGCACCTCGACCCAACACCGCTGACTATAGGGACCTCGCCCTCGAACTGATGATGTAGTGGGCACCTCGACCCTGGGCACCTCGACCCGGAACTACAACTGACAACGGGGCACCTCGACCCTGGGCACCTCGACCCAACACCGCTGACTATAGGGACCTCGCCGCTCGAACTGATGATGTGATGTGGAGCCTCGCTCCTCAGCCGATATGGGGCTCGCCCCCGAGCTGATATAATGTGACATGGAGCCTCGCTCCTCAGCTGATACGGGCCTCGCCCCCAAGTTGACATGATGTGATGTGGAGCCTCGCTCCTCAGCCGATATGGGGCTCGCCCCCGAGCTGATATAATGTGACATGGAGCCTCGCTCCTCAGCTGATACGGGCCTCGCCCCCAAGCTGACATGAAGTGATGTGGAGCCTCGCTCCTCAGCCGATATGGGCCTTGCTCTTTTCCTTCTTCTTCATCACCTGTTTACACAAAACAGCACAAACACAAAAAGATGCAATATAGGTTACGTGTATGCATGTATGCATGAGTTTCCTCGTTCCGTTGGGTTAGGTCTTCCACTGGCGACCAAGTCTTCTTAAGCAAAGTACAGCTTCAGCCTGTCGACATTGATTGGTTCTGAAATTCATTTCCCTCGAGATCTGACAACTTCACTGCTCCATTTCCCATGACTTTCTGAACGATGTAGGGTCCTTCCCAGTTCGGCCTGAATTTCCCTCTCGGATCTGTCGTCGACGGCCTCGACTGCTTAAGTACCAAATCACCCTTTCTGATCTTGGTGGGGCGTACTTTCTTGTTGAATGCCCGGGCTAGTCTCTTCTGATACAACTGCATGTGATACAAAGACTTCGTTCTCTTCTCATCCAACAGTGCTAACTGATCAAATCTCTGTGCGGCCCATTCATGTTCCGGTAATCTGCCTCTGCTAATACCCTCAGGGACTGTATTTCCATTTCTATGGCAATACTGCTTCCATTCCGTAGACTAAGGAGTAAGGTGTGGACCCTGTTGCTGTTCTTACTGAAGTTCTGTACCCCCACAAAGCATACGGTAATTCTCTCGGCCCAATCTCTGCAATTCTCGTCTCTCATCTTAGCTAAAATTGTCTTTATAGTCTTGTTGGCTGCCTCAACTGCCCCATTTGCCTGCGGCCTGTACGGTGATGACTTGTGGTGGCCTATCCCATACCTCTGTAACATTGCCTTCGTCTCCCCTTGAAACTGGACCCCGTTGTCTGTCACTACATGATGCGGCATACCATACCGACAAACGAGGTTCCGAGCTATGAACCTTGCCATCTGTTTCGCTGTAACATTACGGAATGATTCGGCTTCCACCCACTTTGAGAAGTAATCTACTGCCACCACTATGAAGCGATGCCCATTTGATGCATTTGGTCGAATTTCCCCAATCATATCAATTCCCCATGCTGAGAAAGGCCACGGCTCTGACAACCCGTGCAATTCTGTGTGCGGTAAGTGATTCAAATTACCATGTGCTTGACAGTCATGACAGTGCTTTACCATCTTCGCGCAGTCTGTTTCCATGGTTGACCAATAAAAACCTTGTCTCACTATCTTGCGGGACAGATTCAACCCGTTCATGTGCGGACACATACCCCGGCGTGTATTTCTTCCATTACATGCTGAGCTTCTTCCTTTCTCAAACACTTCAACTGAATACCGTTTGCCTGCCTCTTGTACAGTTCCCCTTTCAAAGTCACATACTGGGAAGCTAACTTCTGAATGGCTATTCTGTCTTTTCTGCCCGCCCCTTCCGGGAATTCACCATGTTCCAGATACCTCTGAATGTCATAATACCAAGGTTTACCGTCGTCAACCTCAACTTCCAGAATTCTTTCTATCTCATAAGCAGGTTTACTTGCTGTTGTCAGTACCAACGGTCTCATCACTAACTTCTCTGGATTTTCCCAAGTCGCTGCTAGTGTAGCCAATGCGTCTGCCATCTGATTCTCTTCTCTTGGTAGGTGCTGAAACTTACACTCGGGGATAACCTGTGCCAATTTTCTGAGGTGAAAAAGGTAAGGTTTCAACCGTTCTTCCTTCAATTCCCATTCTCCTCGCATCTGCTGGACTACCAACATAGAATCTCCGTAGATTTCAACACTTCCGGCCTTCAAGGCTATCAATGCTGTCAAACCAAAAGCACATGCTCATACTCAGCCATGTTGTTAGTCACCCTGAATGTCAATCTCTTGGCCAAAGGCAAAGTCTCTCCCTCGGGGTCACTCACGATCCCGATCCCGATTCCAGCTCCCTTGTAATTCACTCTCCGTCAAGTACATCTTCCATCTCTGAACTGTTATTGCTTGGATCTCTTCGTCTGGAAACTCAAACTTATACTGATCCCCCTCAACAGGTTGCAATGCCAGAAACTCCGCTACTGCTCGCCCTTGATCACTTTGGAGGTGAGATACTCAATGTCAAACTCTGTCAACAATACCAACCATCGGCCCAGTTTTCCCACTAGTGAAGGCACTGAATGAAGATATTTCAGAGGATTCTCCTTTGCCACTACCTGGATCTTGTATGACTGGAAATAATGCCGCAACTTTCTGGAAGCCCATACCACTGCAAGACATATCTTCTCAACTTTCTAATACCGAGCCTCATACGGAAGCAGCTTCTTACTCAGATAATACACTGCATGTTCTACCCCTGTCTCATCTGCTTGTACCATCATAACCCCCAATACTTCTGATTCTATAGCCAAATACAATATCAAAGGTCTGCCCGGTCTCGGAGGTTTCAATACAGGTGGCTTTACCAAGTACTCTCTGATTCTGTCGAAGGCGGTCTGACACTGTTCATTCCATCTCACTGGCTGATCTTTTCTCAACAGTTTGAAGATAGGCTCACATACCGATGTCAGCTTGGCAATAAACCGACTGATGTACTGAATCTTCCCCAAGAATGCTCTGACTTCCTTTTCTGTCTTCGGTGCAGGCATTTCTGTGATTGCCTTGATCTTTTCGGAGTCTACCTCTATTCCGCCCATTCCCACTGTATGACCAAGCAATTTCCCTGATGTCACCCCAAACACACACATTTCTTGGGGTTAAGCCGCAGGTTATATCTGTCAACTCTCTGAAGGAACCTTTCCAATTGCCTCAATATGCCCAACTCTTGTCTCTGATTTCACCATCATGTCATCCACATACACCTCAATCTCTTTGTGCATTAAGTCATGGAAAAGTGTAGTGGCCATCCGTTGATAAGTGGCTCCTGCATTCTTAAGCCCAACGGCATTACTTTGTAACAATAAGTACCCCACTCAGTAACAAATGCAGTCTTGTGTGTTATCTTCCTCAGCCATGAGAACCTGATTGTAACCTGAAAACCCATCTGCAAATGAATACATAGCGGATAAAGCCGCGCTATCAACCAGAACATCTATATGCGGCAAAGGGAAATCATCTTTCGGACAAGCTTTATTGAGATCTCTGTAGTCTACACACATTCTTCTGACCTTCCCATCTTTCTTCGGTACCGGTACTATGTTAGCCAACCATTCAGGATACTTTACCACTTCCAAAACCCCACATCTATCTGTTTCTGAACTTCCTCTCTGACTTTCTCAGCCCATTCTGGTCTCATCCGTCTGAGTTTCTGTTTCACTGGCCTCATATTCGGATAAGTTGGTATTGTGTGCTGGGCAATGTTTCTGTCTACCCCAGGCATGTCCTCATAGGACCAAGCAAATACTTTGGCATATCTGACCAACACTTCTTCTAGTTTCTCCCTCTCTTCGGAGGTTACTTCACTTGCAATCAAAATTTCTTTGGGGTTCTCAAGTGTGCCCAAGTTAAATGCAATAGTTCTGGCTGAACTGATGTCAAATATGCTTGATTCATGCAGAGTGAATGGAAATGACTCAGGCAAGTAAGCAAAAGAAATGTCTTTATTATTGGATAATGCGGAAGTACATTCAAATAAGTCAGGAAGGTAAATGTCTTCATCATCTATAGACACTTCTTCCTTTGCAATCAGGTCTTCCTCAGGCTTCTCATCTTCTTCCAGAGTCAGGCTCTCTAACTTCATCAGCTCTTCTTCCCAAATATCTGTTCACAGCTTTCCCAGTCAGTGGCTTCTCACCCAACAAATCCTGGAAGATCTCAAATCCAGGTACAACAATCCCATTGACCTCCACAGGTTCAGGCTCTCCTTGATACCCTGAAGCTTTCACAAAGCACTCCATCAGCCTCAGGCCCTTTTTCTTGACCTTTGGCTTTTCTTCTTGTCAGATTTGTACCCCAACCCTTCCGAGTAGTCTGTCCTCTGAAATCCGGCAATTTTGAACCTTTTCCCGGCTCAAACTTCATCTTCTCCATAATCCTAGCCACCCTAGGATCCACCCATTCCTCGAAAGTAGCTGACACCTGAAACCTCGTGAAAGGTTGTATCTCCAAGGCAGCCACGGCATTATCTAACTCAGCCCGGATGGTAACAACTTCTCCCTCATACGGGAATTTGATCATCTGATGCAAAGTGGAAGGCACGCCCCCAAGTTTGTGAAACCAAGGCCTTCCCAACAAAGGCAAAAGTGGCTGGGATGTCCAGCACTGTGAACTCAACCTCATCTTCAATCGGCCCTACCTTGACCATAGCCACAAAGGTACCCTCAACTCCCCGCTTACTGTCATCATAAGCCTTAATAGTCATACTGGAGGGGTCCAAGTCTGTTGCTTTCATACCCAATCTTGCCAGAATTTTCAACGGGCACACATTGATGGATGAACCGTCATCCACCATCACACATGAAGTTTTCTTGCCCCTCACCTCGGCCTTGATAAATAAAGGCCTGTTATGATTTCTCCCCTCCACCGGGAGTTCATCCTCAGAAAAGGATATCTGCAAAGCTTCTTTCTGAACCGACCCAACAAATATTGTGGGGTTGGCATCCTCCGGTACCACGATCTTGCTCAAGGCCTCAACCATAGCCTGTCTATGCTCCCGAGATGCACATAACAGTTCCCAGATACTCACTTGTGCTCTAGTCTTCCTCAATTGCCTCAGCACTACATCACCCTCGATATTTTCTGCAGTTTCAACCACTTCTCTACCATCTGTCAAAGCTTCCTTACCCTTTTCCGCCATATCATTATAAAAACGACCGCTCCGTGTCATTCCCCTTACTTCTTCCTCATCACTGCTAGAGAAATCAAGCCAAAGTTTCTTTTCTGCTCAAACTCATCTTCACTAGTACTGTCCCAGATTCAAGGCAAAAGGCTTGAGGGTGAAAGGATTTCAGGACAAGGTCTTCTGGGAGGCCAGAATTGATCATATAGGCTGGTGGTGGTACGGCACGGTAATTGGGTAAGGGGTTTCTGTGTGTGTCAGGCTGTTCTGTTTCTGGGTTGGGTATTTTCTTGGAGTCTATTAGGTCTTTGGATTTCATGGCGGAGTCGGGCGCAATTGTCGGTGTCATGGCCTTTTTTGTTGGTGGAAGTGGCAGTAAAGGCTTAGGTTATAATGTGATGGTAGGGGATTGGGTAATGGTTTGGTATCCAAGGGTTTCAAGAGCCCTTGCCTCTTCAATTTTTCTAGCACCTTAGACAGGGCCTTCCCAAGTTGGAAAACTGCCTGTTCCGGATAGCAGCAATTTCAGCAGAAACGGGCTTTGTTCCCGATGTTCCCCCAATGGGCCTCCTGTTCAGACCATAGAATTTTCTATTCTCGGCCTCTTCTTCCTCAATATCCATGACAGTTTCCCTCAACTGCCGAAAGTCTGCAATCATGGAGGTCATCCTCCTCAACTTGCCATAAATGGAGGGCTTGGTGCCCTTGATAATCATCTTGATCTGATCCTTCTCCGAAGGCCTAGTCTGCATTTTCAATAACTGACCCCTCCACCGGTCCACATACTCCTTAAAACTCTCCTCCGCTTTCTGCTTAACATTCTCCAGATCACGGAGTGACAGATCGATCTCCAAGTCGGTGACATATTGCTTCAGGAAAGCATCGGCTAACTCCCTCCAATCTTCCTTTACTTTCTTATCCAAACTGTGGTACCATACCACGGGAGCTCCTTCAAGCGACATTCCAAACATTTTCTGTACCTGGCGCTGAGATAAGCCAACTGAACTCATGACTGATACAAACTGTCGGAGATGCACCCTCGGATCCCCATTCCCGTTGAACTTAGCCATATCCGGCATCTTGAACTGTACCGGCAACTGTTCCTCAAAAGTCAATGTGTCATAATCCAGCAAGTCCTCATTCTTACCCCTCATCTTGCGGGTAACTGACTCAACCTGATCCCGAAGTTTCTGTAACTCTGCCTGAGACCCAGATACTCTGCCCGCTGCATACTCTGCCATATCATCAAAAGTGGGGGTATCATCCCCCAATCTGTTCGGAGGTTCCTCTGGTCTTGCATCCCCAGAACTACCCCCAGCACGAGACCCGGCTATACCAGCCACAGCAGTAGTCAAAGCCTGCAACTGTTCAGTGACTTTGGCGAGACTTCTCTAACTGATCCATACGGGACACCTCATTATCGGATTCACTCATACTTGTTCTTTTAGTGAGCCTTGTCCTTTCTCTAACCCAAACGGTATCTATGTTGTCTTTTGGAGACATAGAGGTGTTAACATGATATATGGATGCATGAGGTGCATGAGATGCATGTAACATATAACATACTAAATAAAATAAAATTCTCAAACAAATCGGCCTATTATCATTTTAGAAGCTTTTGGGACAACTGTCATAAGAGTGAACCCGTCCCAGTTTAAATGGCCCAACGAGTTCATGTCTTATGGCAAAGAGCCCAACTAAATCCAAATGATAACCCAAACACAAGCACAAGGTGGCCCACCAACACTTAGACGCCTTTGGCCCAATAGTCATGGAATACATCCTTGTCCCAGTTTAAATGGCCCAACAAGCCCATATCCCATGACAAATGGTCCAAATGGATCCAAACGATGATGTTCCCAACACAATCATACAGACATAATAATTTTTACATAATGGCCCATCCACATTTCAGAAGCCTTGGGCCTAATAGTCATACAGTACGAACTTGCCCCAGTTTAAATGGCCCAGCAAGCCCGCATTTCTGACAATAGTCCAACTGCATCCAAATGAGGATGGTCCATAAGCACATTCTCAAGGAAATAATTGTTACTTTAACCATATAACCGGTCTAGGGGTGGATTTGCAAGAGTATGGACAAAGGCTCTCACCGGCGAAGGATAGCCCACAACTAGGTCTCCCCACTCAAGGGTTCAAGCGACCAAGTGAGCGTATCCCTTTTTATACACTAAGGTACGTGCCAATGAGCTATGGTGTGTGACGGACTGTCAAATGGATTTCCCGTTGTAGATTCCCCAGAGGGAAGGTGGAGCGAGGCTCACTTAAATACCCAAGCCTCTTAGGCTCTTATCGCTTGGTGTCAGGAATAACAACGAGTCCTCCAAATTAGTCCATCACAAAGGCTACGAGTAGATGGCCATGTAGGTGTCCTCACAGCTTTTCCTTCTAGAAAGGTAGTGAGTGAAGGAAGACACCAAACCATTACCTAGCCTCAAAGTGCCCTTGATTAAACCCTCACTTATCCACTATAGACATGGCCAATTAAAACATAAATCCACTCATTACAAGACAATATTTCGGGGCCAATTCTCATATCCCCAGTGGAGTCGCCAGACTGTAGACAACAGGACCTGGGCGACGCCGTTCTAGGCTCGCGGCACTAGTTGGGAAATACTAAATAATATGGAGTCGCCACCCGGTGTGAACCGGGACAAAGATTTAAGGCCGCACTCACCCCTCGCAAGGGAAGACCTCAAACCGTTGGGTTCGGAATGGTCCCTTACTTATGTCACTTGTAATGAAAGGATTTATGTAATAATTTAATCAAGCTTAAGTAACACTTATTTCCAAGAGTATCATGCTTCTAAATTCTCATATGCAAGATAAAACTTATGTACACATTCACATATATCTCACGTTTAAAATCGCATGCTTAACATATATCAAATAGCAACGAACATACAACTTTTTGCATATTACATTCAGGAAAACACAAGCACACATATTAACCATACAAGCACATACCATACAAGCACAATATGGGCACTTTTCCAAGTGGTACGTGGAATTGTTCCCAAGTACAGACCGCACTACCGTCCATTCGGAATCGGCTACGGAATTTACGTCTGAGTTTCCATCCGATATACCACAAGAAATAATACTCAAATGTTATCACGACACAAGCATATGAATTGTAATTCATTAACATAGTTGTATTCATACATGTGGGGATAGCTACTAGGAAAACTATGCATGAAATCTAATGAAGATGACTCGATTCAGTGGGTGCGCGTTCGTGTAGCGTTCGTAAACGCGTTCGAACGGTAAACAGAAGGTTCGCGTTCGTGTAGCGTCCGAGAACGCGTTCGAACGGAACCAGACCTGATGCATTATGAACTAAGACATGGGTGCGCGTTCGCGTAGCGTTCGTAACGCGTTCGAACGAAAAACAAAGGTTCTCGTTCGTATGGCGTTTGATAACGCGTTCGAACGGAAATGAACAGAATGCTCGTTCGTATAGCGTTTGTTAACGCGTTCGAACGGAAATGAACAGAATGCCTACGTTCGTATGGCGTTCGTGAACGCGTTCGAACAGAAATGAGACAGAATGCTCACGTTCTATGGCGTTTGTTAACGCGTTCGAACGGAAATGAGACCTGACACATGATAAGGCAAAAACACATGCGCGTTCGAGTTGCGTTCGTAAACGCGTTCGAACGGGAACAGACCTGATGCATGAAATGGGACGCAATACATAAACACAAAATAAAAGGGCGCGGCGAAGTACTGCCGTAAAGGTGACCTTTTGGGGCTCTTGATCTCTCAAAGAGAGGACCTTTAGACCAACATACTAAGCCCATGCGCGTCACATCACACATACAAGAATAGAACCAATCATATCAACCAAGTATGCCCGATTGAACACATCTTACATCCAATCTGAACACACATCAACCGGCGCGGCAAAGCATCGTGGTAACGGGTTTTAACCCCTCCCCATAAGGGATCTTTCATTCCACTTACTAAGCCCATGCGCTTGATTGAACCATACATAAAAGATAATAATATCAAATAAGTATGCCCGATTGAACGTATCTCGCATCCAACCGAACACACATCAACCGGCGCGGCGAAGTAGTGTCACAAAGGTGGCCTTTTCGGCTCTTTGTCTCCCAAATGGAGGACCTTTGGACTAACTCACTAAGCCCATGCGCTTGGTTGAATCATGCATAACTAAACAACATATTGAATTCAAGTAAAGAGAACTAAATAAACAAAAGCAACACAACAAAAGAAAGATGGTGCCGTTTACCCAAGCGGTACGTGGAGTTGTGGCCCGAGTACAGATCATATTACCGTCCATTCGGAATCGGCTATGAAATTTATGTCCGGGTTTCCATCCGATATACCGCGAGAGTTGACACACTCTCATTCATCCAATACCCACAACATATTACATTTCATAATTCATGCATGTTTATCTACTCAAAGACCACAACATGCATTCCAACATGACAATCATACAAGTAATACTTAATAAATAATGCGGAAAAAGAAAACAAGTGTGAAAGATACCCTCAGGTCTAACCTTTTAAGCCGTCTCTCGGACTCGCGTTCCACGAAGATCGGAAGGGGTACAGCTCCGCAACTTTTCTGGTTCACTGGTTTAGCGTCCTAGCTCACTGCTTTGCTGTTTTGCTTGCGGTTCGAACTCCGTTCTGCTCCTATTCGGCTTCTGTCTTGCTGCTCACTGCACGGGCCACCTGTTTTAACGTTTTCAATAAACTATTCCAAGTTTGTGTGGGTTCTAGTGCAATTATGTGATTATTTTTAAGATTATCTATGCAGTTTTTATGTTACTGTTTTTTAGGATTTGGGCTGCTGTTAAGGTGATTTTGCTGCTGTTTGGGCGTGTAATACAATGTGGCTTTTTGTGGTATTTTTGGTGGTGGAGGGCTGCTGTGTAGGTGGTGCTGTTTCGGTGATGTGTGGGGGGGGGTTTGCGGAGGTGGTTTTCGGCTATGGGGGAGATGGTTGGGGGCTCTTTTGTTCTCTTTTTGTGTATATGTCAAGTGTGTTTTTCTTTTGTTAGTCTCGGGTGTTGAGAGAGTCTAGAGAGATTTCGAAGAGTTTGGGTGTGAATTCTATGCCTTGGGCGTGATTAGGTTGTGTCAAGGAGAGGATGGCTTTGGTTAGGGGTTGTTTATATAGAAGATGTCTAGGGTTTCACCTTGTCCTCACAAGGAAAGATCCTCTTTCCAAATTAGGAGATAAGAAAGGTATACACAAGATTGAGGGGGGACAAAATATTTTATTTTAGGAAGTCAACTAATTTAAATTGGTGTATATCTTATTGAATTAGGAAGTCAAATATTTGATTGGTTTTAATTGGTTATGATTGATTTTAATTAGGCAAATCTTATTTTTAGTTTTAGTATATAATACATTTGATTTATTTTTATATAGGCATGATTTTTTTTATGTTTTATTTAATTGGTAAATGATTTAAATATTTTATTTAATGTTTAATATTTTTTATTTATTTGGGATGTGTTTTATTGGGCTTTGGGGGCTAAATGGGCTGAGGTGTGAGGCTAGCAGCAAAACCAGAATTACCGGCTCCGTTCGAACGCCTCCTCGCACGCGGCACGAACGTCCGCAATCTGCACGAGGTTCGAACGAGGAACGAACGCAGCACCAACGAAGACAGTGAACTTGTGGAATGAACTTGATGACATACTTTTCCGAATTTCCCCTTTCGACCTCCGTTTCCCGCAATATCCTTAGCTAAAAAGGTAGTGCCTCCAATTGAGACTCATCATCGGGTTTCACATGCGAAAATGCAATGCCTACAGTACCGCTTGAGTAAACGGCGTATATTTCGCTTTATGCTATTTTGATTATTCTCACTTTATTACTCCGTCTTTTAATTTCCGCATGTTATTTATTTATGTTGTGATGCGATCGAGCGCATGGGCTTAGTAAGTCGGATTAAATGTTCCCTATTTGGAGGGGTTAAAATCCTTTACCACGATGCTTTGCCGCGCCGTTGATATGTGTTCGGTCGGATGTAAGATATGTTCAATCGGGCATACTAAGTTTGATATGATTGTTTTTATCTTTGTATGCATGATGCGATCGAGCGCATGGGCTTAGTGAGTTAGTCCAAAGGTCCTCTCTTTGAGAGACGAAGAGCCTAAAAGGCCACCTTTGTGACACTACTTCGCCGCGCCGGACGAAGTGTGTTTGGGTTGAATGTACGTTCAATCGGGCATAAGAAGTCCTACACTTTTATTGTCTTTATTTCATGTATTGTGATGTGACGCACATGGGCTTAGTATGTTGGTCTAAAGGTCCTCTCTTTGAGAGACAAAGAGCCCCAAAAGGCCACCTTTACGGCAGTACTTCGCCGCGCCCCCTTTATTTTGTTGTTTAGTATGACGTCTTCTTACATGACCATGCATCATATCACATTGCGCATGGGCTTAGTATGTTGGTCTAAAGGTCCTCTCTTTGAGAGACAAAGAGCCTAAAATGCCACATTTACGGCAGTACTTCGCCGCGCCTCTTTTATTTAGTTATTCGCTTCATAACGTCTTTTTGAAAATTCATGCATCATATTGCATTGTGCATGGTCTTATCAAGTGAGATCAAGGGTCCTCCACTTTGAGGGGTGAAAATGCTTGAAAGCTACCTTTGCTACAATGATTTGCCGCGCCCCTTAATCTGTTGTTATGTACGAGAAGTCATATATTCATCTGTTCATGTATGTGTCATGTTGTTTACTGCATTTTTGGAGGTCACTGCTATAACCCGTTCGAACGCGTTCCGAAACGCCGCACGAACGCATGTTTTCTGTCTGGTCCCGTTCGAACGCGTTATCAAACGCTATACGGACGCGAACCTTCTGTTTACCATTCGAACGCTTTTACGAACGCTACACGAACGTGAATACACTGAATTGAGTCATTTTCATCACATGTGCGTCTGTGTCTATATCTATCTTCTTTTGCACCACGTCATAGCATGCTCACTTTAATGCCTAATTGCATCCCTAAGCGTCTTTTTGCATTATGTACTTAGTTGACCCTTTTATTTGTGCATGGACATGTAATGGCTATTTGTTTATGATATGTCTATGAAATCACATGTTCGCCATCATTTGATTCGCCTTTATGTGTGCTTGTGTGGTTAGTATGTGCTTGCGTTTCCATGAATACAACATGCCAATGAAGTTGTATGTTCGTTGCTACTTTGATGTACTTTCAAGCATGTAATCTTAGATGTGAAATATATGCAAATTTAGGTGTAAGTTTTATTTTTTTTGCGCATATGGATTTAGAAGCATGATACTCTTGGAAATAAATGTTACTTAAGCTTGATTAAATTATTACACAAATCCTTTCATTACAAGTGACATAAGTAAAGGACCATTCTGAACCCAAAGGTTTGAGGTCTTCCCTTGTGAGGGGTGAGTGCGGCCTTAAATCTCATTTTCCCGGTTCACACCGGGTGGCGATTCCATTATTCTCCGGTTTAGTCCCCCGTGGCTACTCCGTACTCCCGACCAGGCCGCGAGCCCGGAACAGCGTGCGTCGCCCAGATTCCTGTGTCCCCACAATGCTCACCTAAGATTAATATTTTATCGATTATTTTATGAGCTCTATTACTACTATTGATGGTGGTTTTCAGCCCCCAATAAGTCAAAATTCCAAGGAAGGGTAAAATGAGTTTTACACTTGATAGATAAAAGTCCGAAGTCCTTGTGATGATGAAATGTCAGACAGAGGGGTCTGAGCCCGAGGTACAGAAAGGCAACCCGAGGCAGAACTAAAGGATAGGTTGGGAAACCTTGTGAATATTGACCCGAGGTGGTAAGGGCTGACATCGGATTCGGCATATCGAGCCTCGGTATCGATTCGACATTTAGAGCCTCGTGTCAGTCTCTGAAATCAGAATCGACTCAGCAGATCAGACCCAGTCGAGGGAATCAGACCAAACACCTAGAGTCTCGGCACACCGACCCGAACTGTTAGTAGATGTAATGAAAAATGTTACATGTTCTGACGGACTGACCCGGTTACCTAGGTTGGGGCTGCTGAATCTTATGCATATGTATGGATGACGTAAGCCCTACGTGAAACCTAAAGCCGCCAGGCAGTTGGATGGATAATAACGTACGAGTAGTGAGCAATACCATACGAGTAATGAGCAATAACGTATGAGTAATGGGCAATAAGAATAAGAAAATGTGACTGACGTCATGAGTGAGCAAAATAATGAAATTTGTCCTAGTATATAAAGTGGATGAGAACTCATTGCAAAAAGAGTTGGCTAATTTGTTTATTCACTTGTAAAAGAGAGCAAAAAGCTTATTGTAAACGAGAGATAAAGAGGTCGGTCCGACCCAAGATGGTAATAAAAACATCATTTTATCTGTGCTTGTGGATGTAGGTCGGGTCCATCCCGCCGAACCACGTTAAACTGTCTGTTTTATCTGTGTAGTTTCTCATCTTTTGTCAAGTTTGTATTTGGTCCCCAAACCAAACAAATTCACATTTGAGGGAAGATTATTCGAGGAGTGACTTTATCGATTTACCCCTGAAATGAAAATCAGTCGTCAACAGAATCTATTGGTTTTATAAAACCTCTAAGTAGAATAGTTAAAGATGACATCAAGTTTGTAAAGGTGGCAATGGACTGGGCCGGGTCCGAGCTGAGCCCTGTAATTTTTTTTTGCCTGGCCCGGGAAAAACTTGGCCCGAGTAAAAAATTTAAATATATTTTAATTTATTATATATATATAATTTATTATTATATATATATATATATAGTATTTTTTAAACCCGGGCCGGGCTGGACTCGGACTTAATGCTCTCAACAAGTGAAAGAAGCTTTATGAATCGAACCCATATTTACTGAACCTGTAGTTTATTGGGGAAAAATTAACAAATACAATGGGTGAATTAAATTAGACCATAAATTCAGTTTTGAAAGTCAAGAATAAATCTAATTAATCTCCTTGTTTTAATTAAATCAAAAATAAAAATAAAAATTGGGAAAAAATTTGATTGGCTGAATCTCCAAGGAGAAAGCACTATAAGGTTTTGTTTTATAGTTTTTTTTTTATATATATATATGTATATATATAGGCTCAATTTATAGATAAACTCATTTATTTTATTCAATATTTTATTAAAAAATTAAATATTTAGTTAATGATATTTTTAATTGGATTTTAAAATTTTAATTATAATTACATGTTTTTAAATTAAAAATAAATATAATTTAAAAAATTACTTTTAAATACTTATATTGTGTCCAATTTTTTTTTGTCAAACCTAACCTGAGCCGAGCTGACCATATTTTTCATCGGGTTGGATTTTACCATCTTAGGAATGTGCGAGTGCGAGTACGAGTGAAGAAACAGCCCTCCGTTGGAAACTAGCACACGCACAGTGACTATTTTCACCCAACCTTTCTCACAAAACAACATCATCATCATCCTCTCGAATCCTACATTTTCTCAGGTAATTTTCAACAATTTAAATTCTTATCCATCTCACTTAGTAACATCCAATAGCTATGAATCCAACATGTACTATATCTCTCACTTTTTAAGATGATAAATGAGTTTTTAAAATAACATTGTTTTTCCCTCTCCCATAATCTCCTTCTTTCCTCTATCTCTTCCTAAATTTACAATAAAATCCTTTATTATTTAAAGAAATGACAAACCCAATTTGTTTTGAAAAAAAATAATTATTTAATTTAACTAAATGATTTTTTTGATAAAAACCCCATCTCTCTTCCTAGATTTTTTTTATTTAATAATTTTACTTTTAATTTAATAATTTTATATTATTTTTAATTTGATTCTTTTTTTTATCTCATTTAATTTTTTTTCTCTTTTACTTATTTTATTATTATTTTTGATTTAATTATTCTATTTAATAAAGAGTTTCAAATAAATAAACACAAAATAAATAAATAAAATTATTAAACAAATATATATATATATATATAATATATATATAAAGAATATTAAATAAGTATAAGAGAAAAAAATATAAATATAAAAAAATTAAAAGAATTTAATTAATAAAATAAAAATAATTTATTTCCTTAAAATTTACGGGATGTACAGGATAAAAGAGATGTACGAGATATTTCCTTAAAATTTATTTTGATTAATTAATTAATTTATTATTTTTAGTAAATAATTTATTTAAATGAAATCTTTGGGGAGGGGTAGATAAGTCATTTTGAGGATAGTGAGAGGGGGAACGGGGTGGGAGAAGCAATTTGCTTTTAAAATAAGACACTCATCAATAAATGATTAAAAAAAAAAGGGTATATAAATCATATTATATGATAAAATTTGAAATTTTTCAAAAATCGAAATCTCTAATTTTAGATTAAATTCGGGGTCTCAACCAAAAATCGGGATCGACTCTCCCCAATGACACCCCTCACCTGTCATGCTTATGAATGTAAAATTAGGTTAATTTTCTTTTAATTTGATTAATAGTTTTATATTTAAAGGGAAATTTATAAAACTAACTAAAAAAAATATTCATTTGTCAAAGTAAGACACAATATTTGTAATTTACATTTGATCCGGATTCTTCAAAATACGCATTAAAATTGATGTAAAATTCTGAGATCCGAAATTTCAATATTTCGGATCTCGGAAGTTTTGATTCGGATATCTGAAATTTTAAAAAATATCTATAAAATCGAGCATTTTCTATTTATTTTCACAAAAAAATAAAAATAAATTATTAATTGTAATTAATTAATGTTTCCCACTTATAAGAGACAAAAAGATAGCCTGCAGTAGCTGACCTGGTCAAATTTACTTATGTATCATGTGTCCGGTGATTGACTATTTGATGATCAAATCAAGCGATTTGTAGTGAAATCGAATAATTCACTTACTAGAGAGATTTGTGAATATATTGTACAAAGAATGTCATAACGTTTTTTCTCTTTTGTTTTTTTGATAACCGTGGTGTCCGGATCATTTTATACACACATCGATTAATATCCGGGATTTCTGTTCTGTGTCCTCAGAAGTTTCCCTACACAGATCAGGATAAATCATTGATTTTTTACACTAGGGGACATGACCCCAAGGAAATACATCTAGTGAGATTCAAACCTTAAACCTGAGAGAGAACAAACCACTCAAATCTAAGACTTTTATCACTGACACAATCCATGGGATAGCGAATTTGCTATCCCTTGCTCAATTGTTCTGATTTTTTGCTCTCGATGACATTCTTTTGTCCAGTCGGACAGATGATATTAAAGCTGATTGGCCTTTCCACTCATCAATTAGGGATAAAAACTAATTGATGAGTGAATGTGAAATTTTTTCAAAAATAGATCCTTAATGAGTGCCCTTAGGGCACCCATTAGCATGACCCAACAAGGGAAATTTAAAAATTTATCAAAACATTAATTACTTTTTCTTTTTTCCCATAAAAACTTTCCTGAAATGAATTCTTAATGAGTGCTCTTAGGACACTCGTTAGCATTTCCCTTATTATTAAGCTACATGACGCTTACTTAATGGAGAACCCTTTAATGCCAGGAGGAGGGTTGCGAGGTCCCTTCTTAATCTCAATCAAATCAAGCGATTTGTAGTGAAATCGATTAAAAATGATCAAAATCACATAATTTTGATAGTGATTTTGCCCTCCCGTTTAGTCTCACTTTAATCTCCATATCTTTACTCTAAAATACAACACAAAGTAACGTAATAGATCGTGCAAAATGTGAATTATGATATAATGTTTAGCTGAATTTACATTAACACTAAATCAATAGTTAAGAGATAAGTATAAATATTTTTTTGAAATATAAAATTCATTCATAAGTAAATACATCACAATGGTGTTAATATACTCTCATTTAACTTGATATTTATTTTTTTGGAAATGTTGGAAACCTCGTCGCCAAACCTCTCGATCCGGATTTAAGCGGGGCAGATAAAACCTTTGCTGCCCCAGACTCTTACAAGAGGTGCAACTTCGGATTCGAAGCTAGGATTTGAAACCAAATCCTAACCCCTTATACCACCAAGTTACACCACTTGGGGACTTAACTCGAATATAATACTTAGGAAAAATTAAAGACTCAAGCTAATTAAAACACATCTTGACAACATAAACTTTATTTACTATGTATTCCCCATATTCAAATAAAACTCGAATTAATATCTAAATCTACCACGGTCCTAGAAGAATTATGGACTCGGCCTGATTTTCAACATCTCGATAAGAGTTGGTGAAAATAAATTCCATGACCATAAATGAAGTAACACAATACTCGAAAGTAAAAGTGTACAACATATGACCATCACTTTTCACATCTTGACAACATAAACTTTATTTACTATGTATTCCACATATTCAAATAAAACTCGAATTCATATCTAAATCTACCACGGTCCTAGAACAATTATGGACTCGGCCTGATTTTCAACCTCTCGATAAGAGTTGGTGAAAATAAATTCCATGACCATAAATGAAGTAACACAATACTCGAAAGTAAAAGTGTAAAACATATGACCATTACTTTTTCCTAAAAAAATAAAAATAAAATCATTACAAAGCAACAATCCATAAATCTATGGAATAGTCTTTTTCCATTTTCAAATATACCGAGTGAAAATGCTCTGTGATGAGATGATAAAATTATGTTTTGATTAAAATATAATTTTTAAATCTTTGGTTAATAATAAAAAAATGTGATATAATATTAAATAAAATCTTAATTTTCGACACAAGAAATCAACTCAACACCGAATCCCGATCTACGAAAAGCTATATAATACACTAAACATGAGATTGCACCGCACAACTATATATTTTCCACAATTCACTCTGCCATATAAATAACTCGACACTCGTCATCATCAGTCAACTCAATTAGACCCGGCCAAGGTTCCGGTTCGGAACCGGAACCGAACCGGTTCGGTTAGGGTTCTCACCCTGACCGAACCGGTTGGAACCGCTGGAACCGTTCGGTTCTAGCGGTTCCAACCGGAACGGTTCCAACCGGAACGGTTCCGATTGGAACCGAAAGTAAAAAAAAAATATATTTACTTGGAACCGTAAGGTTCCACAAGTAAATCTCAATTTTTTTATTAATAATAATGAGGTTTAAAATTGCAATACTAAAACATGAATTTCACATCCTTTTTATAACCAACTCTTGGTTATTGACTTCTTTATATAAGCGATGTGAGACACAATAGCCAAGTAACAAATATCCCACATCGCTTATATAAAGAAAACACTAGCCAAGAGTTGGCTATAAAAAGGATTATATGTTAAAAGAATTTTATAAAAAATAATTTTATAAAAATGATGTGATAGTTTGAAAAAACATTACGATTGTAGAATTTTTTTTCTATTTTTTAAAATTTATTAAAAAAAAAACCAAAAGGGGAACCGGTCGGTTTACGGTTCCAGTTCCACTTAAGTGTGGAACCAGAACCGAACCGAAATTAACCGGTTCGGTTCCTGTTCCACAATTGTGGAACCGGGAACCGGCCGGTTCGGAACCGCCGGCCGGGTCTAAACTCAATACCTCTTCATCAAACAAAACAATGGCAGAACCAGAAGCATAAACTTTTCTTGCATCAAAGAGGTAAAATTTTAAAATTAATTGAAAAAAAATTCGTTTAATCAGCTTCCTAAACATCATATCTTCTTAATACTACTGATCTTATAATTAAAATCTCTCACAGATATGCAGTTGTTACTGGAGCAAACAAAGGGATTGGATTTGAAATATGTAAACAGTTAGCTTCAAAAGGGATCTTGGTGGTGGTGACAGCCAGAGATGAGCTAATGGGTCTTGAAGCTGTTCAAAAACTCAAAGAATATTCTCCCTCTTCTTCTCATCTTCTGATTTTTCATCAGCTTGATGTCACAGATCCTGCTTCTATTTCTTCTTTAGCAGATTTTGTTCGAACCCAATTCGGAAAGCTTGACATCTTGGTAAGTAAATTAATCAGCTACTTGAATTTTGTTTGGAGAAACTTAGATTCAATCATCCATAATAAAAAATTTAGCCTAAAATTAAGGATGATTTTTTGTTTTGATTTTTTTAATCAATCGGGATACAAGATAATTTTTTCGATAGGACGTTTCGATTTACCATCTGTACTAATGTTCTAATAGTAATTGTACAAATCTTTTACTGTTACAATAATGGGAACTTATGAGAAATTATGACAAAAATTAGGGATTTGACATTTCCTTTTTCATTCAATATATAAAGAATGACAGTAAACACACACTAAGGATGTCCTTTAAAATGAGGACCAAAGAAAAAAAACGTAAAAACATAAATTCTCAAACACTACAGGACAAAAGATATTGTATTAGAGTGTGTATTTTTCTTGTCTTTTAACTTGGTTTTCATTTTATTAAAATGAGGATATCCTTATTGGAACCTCATTATATGTATGTATATATATATATATATATATATATATATATATATATATATATATATATGATATGTGTGTATGTTTATGTATGTGTGTATTCAGGTTCCAATAAGGATGTCGATCAAGGAAAAAGATAGAAAAATACAAATTCTCAGACATTACAAGACAAAAGACACTGCATTGAAGTGTATATTTTTCTTGTCTTTTAGTTCGACTGTCATTTTATCCTTGTTGGAACCTCTTTTTGTGTGTGTATAAATTCCAATATCAAGTTAATGATCAAACTAAAATATTTAAAAAAACATAATTTTCAATGTAGTATTATTTATATTTTAACAGATTAAAATTCATATTTTTCTATCTTTTTACTTGATCCTTGACTTAATAAAATAATGAATCGACTCTTATATCATACAATAGCATTCTTTTGGTAGAAAAGTAAAGAGAGATGACTTAACTGATTCAAATGTTGGGCAGGTGAACAATGCAGCGATTCTTGGAGCAGTGACAGACCCATATGTTTTTTTAACAGCTGTTAAGCTTTCTAGTAATGACTGGGTAAATTATTACAGTATTTGAAATACAGCCGACATGTTGTACAAGACCGTATTATGTAGATGACATGTCGTGCATTGGGGTTGTTTTTTTTAAGCTCATTCTAATAATTCTTATTTATATTACAATCATAAAATCTGAATACTTTCTATTTACATCCATAACAATAATAACAGCCTCATGGAGACCATGTTGATTGGGACAAAATCATTACAGCCCAGCCTTATGAGATGGCAGAAGAATGCCTGAATACAAACTACTATGGTGCAAAAAGAATGAGTGAAGCATTTGTGCCCCTCCTCCAATTATCTGATTCTCCAAGGATCATCAACGTTTCTTCTTATCTCGGAAAGTTGGAGGTAAAAACTACATTAGTTTCATTGTATTGTCTTGTGAATAGGGCCGGTCCTTACTATAGCATATAGGCAGTACAGTAGCATCCATATTTTTCTTTAAAACATACAATTTCTAAAGGCTATACATTTTTTTATTATATTATTGACGAAGGGAGTAAAAAATGTAAAAATGAAATTCGGCCCTGGGATATCATGACCGACAAGTTCCAATACTGAAGTGATGATGATTATTTTCTTGTAATGTTGGGCCAGCTTATTCCAGGTGAATGGATTCGATGAGAGTTAAGCGATGTTGAAAGGCTTACAGAGGAGAAAGTGGATGAGTTATTGAACAAGTTTCTCCAAGATTTGAAAGAAGGATCCTTGGAGAAGCAAGGTTGGCCTACACATACATCTGCATACGATCTCTCTAAAGCAGCATTGAATGCATATACAAGGCTCCAGGCTCAGAAATATCCAGCTTTCTTGGTCAATTGTATCGGCCCTGGCTTTGTCAAAACTGGCATAAATTGCACTACTGGTCCGTCGACTCCTGCTGAAGGAGCAGAAAAAATTGTCAGGGTGGCTCTGCTTCCGCATGGCGGCCCTTCTGGAATTTTCTTTTCGAATAATGAAGTATCATCCTTTTGAATGAAGATTTATCTGTTGTTAATTGTATTTTTGAATGAATTTTATGAATAAAGTTTCAAGCCTTGGTAGGCCTTGGATATT
The DNA here is from genome assembly GCA_019454045.1 of Zanthoxylum bungeanum. NCBI lineage: Eukaryota > Viridiplantae > Streptophyta > Magnoliopsida > Sapindales > Rutaceae > Zanthoxylum > Zanthoxylum bungeanum. Next base: position 4,593 of record SKCR01002201.1, on the reverse strand, counting down.
TTTTTCTTTCAATAAATTGGACTTTCCATGAACATGTGGTGTAATAATCCATCGAGGTTTTGTCACAATCTTAGAAATTACATCAAAGTAACTGTTATTCAAGGGGTTGAATGTGTTTCATGTCTGTAGTCACTCGAACTCGAGTAATAATAAAGAATATGGATCGGTGTCTAGTGAGATTGCTATTACTCACTACAAAAGAAACACTAAATTACCGACGAATTGAAAAATAATTTATTAATAAATGACTTGTTGCTAAATTTGATATTTTTATTTTTATTTTTGTAGTGAGTGAGCATGAGACGAAATCTTCAATGATTTGAAACTTTATCTAAATAAGATCTATAATGAACTTTAATCAATAGTCTTCAAATATTTTGAAACAAAACTATCCTAACGAGAAACAGTCAGGACCAAAATTAGGAGTCACAGTGAGTGTGATTGACAATGAGTTGTTTACCTAATGAATATACGTAGGCGAGATCGTGCCAAAGCTGTGAGTTGAAATATATTCATGGGATCCTACTCTCACTATGAAATTCGATTTAATTATTGAATTCTCGTTCTCCGTTGGGGATTACAGTATTACGTAAAGTAGTGGGAGACACTGCTGGGTTAAAAATCCAAAATTAAGGCAGTGTGTAATTTTATGGAAATTGTTGCTATTATTTTCCTTTATTCTATATTGTTGATAGAATTATACTTCTAATCCACTACATGCATATTACTTGAATCTGTTTTCTCACTTTACTTATGGTTGAGTATTTCTAGAATATGTTCTAGAATGTAAGTAGACTTTGATATTGTTAGTTTCGTCAAAACCATCGGCAACTGTTATTCCAATTTTCTTGAAAATCAAGATGGTTAGTGACTTAGTTTCTAAGTCACGATAAGTAATCTAAATAGATATCTGTTTTAGGATATAATTGTCTAGAGAGAATAGTTTCTTGTGCAGTAAGAATTGACACGAATTAGTTCATATCTCGAGATTCTTGACTGACATTAAGAAAACTCCATTAGGTATTTGTTTATCTTATAATGACATTTTTTGGCTTTAGTGACTTTTAGAAGTCACATGTTTGACACGATTTGCTAATCAATTATTTGCAATTGTTGTGAATAATTGAAGGCAAATTATAGAGCTAAAGAAAGGAGATGTGTATAGTTGTGTATAGAAAATATCGATTCTCACAATACGATAACTGTAGGTATTGGATACCAGATCTCCCATCTAGTTATTTAAAATATTATTTTATGATTGTTTTGATATTTGATATCAGAACTTGTGAATATTGGCTATTTACTTGTTCTTTATAAACAATTGTTACATATTTTAATATGACTGGTAATGTCATTAATGAAGAGATAAACATTAAGAAAAATATTCGGTTTACTAAATAATTTAGAATAATGCTTTATGAGATTTTATCATATAAGCATTAGACGCTTCTTCTGTATGGTAAGGAATGGTCTGATACAAGATCACACCACATATCCTTATCCATTTAATGAATATTGTATTCAGGATGTGATTAAATCTCATTTAACCAATGATCGTCATTGGACCACAAATTTATTAAACTAATACTTTCGAAGTATGTAGTTTAATGAATTGTAAATTGCATTGGATAGTTTTCTTACTTCATAAATTAGTTAATGAATTGTCATGACTTAATTACATATTTCTAAAAGAATATATATTGAACGTTTTGAATGGTTTAATGACTTTCAATATGTTTCTGATGAAACGCGGATAGAATATTTTGAATAGTTCAAAGATATTCTATTTGAAGTATTGAAAACTATATTTTAAATTCATCGTGAGTCTTTGAATTGTTCAAAGATGTTTGATGATCAAACATATGCATTTATGGAAATTAATTCTAAGATTATTCAATGAATTTGATTTTTACTCAATATGATTCTTCTATGATTCCATCATGATTGAATTGGTCAGTGGGAGAAATCGAATCTTATATGATTTGATTCGTTTGATATTGAGTGTAAGCGAATTATTTTCAATACTCTTGGGGATATGCTCTAGTAACGCTAATTCATCATTTTAATTATTGTTCCATTATTTTCTACAATTACGTATATGATATGTATAAGTAGAAAATTCGAATCTTGAAAAGTTTGAGATTTGAATATTTCTTTTGTATAATAGTTATATAATTGAAAGTACTTGCGCCTTGGACGTACAAGTAACAATTTATCATTTATCCTATTCAATAAAATATTATATTCTATTTGATATAATATATTTTCTCTAACCCCGAGCAATAAAATAGTTTTATTACTTGGTGTCTAACATCAGATGTTGACAATTGTAGAAAAGACTTGACTTATTGAAGTCAAATATGAGAGTGATAAATTGTAATGGAACTAAATAATTAATTAGATGAAAAAAACCCTTAGACAACTTTCGTATAAGTTCAATAGGATGTCAGAATCATTTCTGAAGTATTTGATACTTAATGGTCCTGCTGTTTTCTTATTAAAGAAAATTATCATATAACTTATAGTGAGAACGATTTTTGATATCGATTTCAGAAATTATCATTGAACCATAGATCTAAAATTGTTCATAGCTTACTATGATCAAGTTTTGAACTTGATTAAGCTTTCATTTTGAATAGTTCATAAAATGTACAAATTGTTTGCTCAGCAAAAGTAAAGTGAGCTCGTTAAAGGTTTGACATTTACAGTATGACTGTGAGAAAGGTTTTACTCAACTATCTATTGTAGATTCTGAAGAAATTTGTCTCTAGTCACACTAATTGAACAAAAAAAGATATGTTGGTTAATTTTAATATTAAACTTTGTATTTTAGCTAAAGAATGCAAAATGGCGTTCCTGAATGGTTTCTTCGAATGAGAAATCCATTGTGGTTTCTTTGTTTGAAGAGTTCATTCTAGAATGGCCCTAGAGTTTGTATTCTGCTAAGATCAAAGTTTGATATACTAGCTTATAGAGCATATTGTAGACTCAGATAAGCTTTCTCATAGTCCGTGTTCTCTAATTTTGATACAGTCAGATTGTCTGATTTTATCAAAGTATAGAGAATACATATTTGATAGTAGCATCAGTGGGAGTGTAAAAATTTCTTTCTAGTGTTATAGATCCTAACGACATTATCATTATTAATGTAATAATGAAATATTTGTGAGGTAAAAGGTTTACCTAGGGTGTTCGCGGTGCGATTTAGGGTGGTTTTTTCATTTTTTACTTCAAACCGCGCGGGTTGGCGGTTTGAGAAATTAGAAAACGAAATCGTAAATTTGATAAGGAAAACCGCAGCGGTTCGGGTTGGCGGTTTGGGCGGTTCGAGTAGGCGATTTGGATTATAAATTTTTTAAAGAAAATTTTGTGTGTTTTTACATTATAATTGAAGAAAACATTACATAATTTTCATTTATTCATTACATATTGTTATATGATCATTAAATATCTTAATTTTCATAGTTAAAGAAGAAGAAAAATATAAAATAATATTTAATTTGAACGTGGGTCGGCGGTTTAGGCGGTTCGGGTCGCGGTTTGAGTCAAAATTTGCGGTTTGGGCGGTTCGCGGTTTGACATAGGTCAAAACCGCACACCGACCCGAAATTTGCGGTTCGATTCGGTGCGGTTCAATATCATTTTTAATATTTTTTCAAACCGCGCGGTTCGGTTTGGTTCGGTGCGGTTCGCGGTTTGACCTGAAATTGTGTTCACCCCTAGGTTTACCTAAGTCTTCTTTTCTCCGTGAAAGCATTGTTAGTAGTCTCTGTTATATTTGATATAAAGTTTTATATATGATATAAAACAAGAGACTAGTGAGATACTCTCATTAGTCGTGCATTAGATATGATCTAATAAATGACACAACAAGACTATCTGTATGACAGTTAGTATAACTGTTTGACAGTTAATGTGTCTCTTGTATATACTATTTATCTTTCGTAAAGGATGATTCCTTAGTCGAGAGAGAAATTGATTAGAATGTCTAATCAATCTTATGCATTATGGGATGATGACGCAATGAATACTATATTATGTACGATTATAGATATCAATTTAATTGTAATTATTACGAGTTATTTTGATATGCTGAATACCATAGGATGTGTCATGAAACATGTTCTTTATTATCCTTGAGATATTAAGAACAAGTTTATTATTCACACAGATTATAATTCGCAACCATTAGGGTCAGATTAGTTTTGAGTCTAATTATGACATTAGATGGTTTATGTCATATAAAGTCAGAAAAGATGCAGAGTGTCACAGATGATTCTACTATATCAGTAGAATTAGTTGTAACTTATGAAGTATGGACTTATGAAGTTGCATAATGACCTTATAGATTAGAAGTTTTGATATTAGTATTGTGCTTGTGGTTGTCTCATAGTATTTTAGATTTGATCTTTAAATACATAGACAACCTAATAGCTATAACACAATATTGATATCGCATCTTAGTTATATTAATGTAGAACTTGGGTTCTACAAAATATGAATGATATTGGCTAAGGAAAACAATTGGGTTTGTTGGACAGACTCAATTTGTTAAAGCAGACTTACTTGTTGTATGTTACCTACCTCTTGAGT
>SKCR01002200.1:0-28864 GCA_019454045.1 Zanthoxylum bungeanum | reverse complement strand
TGAGCTGATACGAACACATTCATATCACTTCGGCACAACTCGTTGTAACCGAAGTTCTCAATGAGCATGAGTGACCTCTAGCAAGAAGTCATGATTCCAGACAAGAAGAATAAAATATTGGATAAACCTATATAGTCGTAGTTACGTGTAATAAAGTCTATCTGTTGTCGACTCCCGCATGAGTGCGGGCCATGAAGTCGTCAAACCCCTTACTCGATCATATGATAGCACACATCACTAGCAGCAAGAATATATTAACAAGTCCAAATTGAAAACCTGATATTTTGGTCTGCTACAACAATCAGGAGGGTCTACCAGTACAAGTCTGTTATTGCTGGCATCTTTTTCCTTGGCTTCCAACGTAAGGCCAAAACGAGCACCAACACCAACATATTCAGTGTCTTCTACTCCATCAACCCAAGTCGGGACTTTAACCTATTAAACATAATGCGGTCAGTTGATCAAACCTATCATAAAATGACATTAATTATTACCTATAAATTGAAAGATAGTTTTATGCCAATGCTAATCAAACTTTTCATTAAATTTTCAACCAAATTCTCGCTACATTTCTGTTAACAGTAACAAGTATTAACCAGATTTTCTTTTTCTTACACAAATTTTCTCATAAACCAAACAGGAATGCTGCTATCATATGTTCTTATTCCTAAAATCCAGAACCAAAACGAAATCAATAATTAAATACCAAAATTTATCCAAAATTGAACAAGACACCCCCAACTCAAGTACGCCTTAAACAGCTACTCCTATACTCTACTCACTTCACACTTAAATTGAACCAATAATTTTCCCGCCTCTTTTCCCTTCCTCCATTTTCTCGGTAAACAAACAGAGACAACAAAATCTAAAATGGAACAAATTCAAGCAAAAAATAAAAACGAAAATTACAGAAATTGAGCCTACTTACCAAAACGAAGTTGTCATCGCAGCCAGGCCTTCTTGGAGCATTGCTGTCTTGATGAACTATGTCACCGGCTGACCCCAAACATGGACTCGAAACCAGTACCAAAATAAATATATTAATTATTCTCTTCATATCCATAAATAAAAACAAACAAAAAGCAAATACTGTGAGATAAGAAAAGTGACGAGATTAGGATTTTTAGAAATGAAGAAAAATTGAAGAAGAAAATGCTTTGAAACACCAAAATATCGGTAGCTTTTGCTACTACGCTTGGTCGTTTTGAGCCTTTGGCTTGGCTTTCTGGAAATGAAAACACGCTAACGGCTGTAGACTTGCTCCGTGTGACCTTTTTCCTACTGAGCGGACGCGCGAGATGTATACGTGTAATATACGACCTAATTGCGGTGGACGTGAAAGACTGGAAGGTGGACGTATATTTTTAGTGAAAGCGCGTGGGGAAATATTTTATATTTTGTATCTAATTCCGGCGACTATATAACCGGTTAACAATTCCGTAAAGACCAAACAGATAAGATTGGGGTTAAAAATTAGCTGTTGGTCGCATGAAACGAAACGTGTCAGTGGATTATTGGGTGAAAATACAATGCTATATATCCGATCCGAAAATTTTATTTCATATGCATAAAAATGTATTTGATACTCACAATTCAAAATTTTCATATTAATAATTCAGATTTTTCATCTGTTGTTTTTAAAATATGTATTAATAAAATTTTAAATTGAGCTCATTATCAGTAACGAAGGCTTGACAAATGTTAAGTCACGGTGAAATTTATCTTAAGATAAGGCAATGATAGACCCGGCACAGAACCAGAACTAAACCGGATGAAACCGTAAAATTACGATTTTATCCGGTTCCAATTCCAAAACCAGAATCAAACTGAAACCTATTTCTATTCAGTTGTGATTCCACATTATGTGAAACTGTAATCTTAAGATTCGGTTCGGTTCCGGCCCGGTTCGATTCGGAACCAACTTTTTTTCCAAAAATGAAGAACTAAATCGGAACTGAGACGGTTCGGTCCGGTTCTACGGTTCCAATAAAACTGAAACTGTAACCGAACCAGTTCATTCCAATTTCCTAGAACCGTAAACCATTCGGTTTGGTTCCGAACCGGAACCAGGTCTAGGCAATGATGAAGGTCCATGTCAAATGCCATGCCAATCATTTAATACGTTAAAACGCTCATATTGAACAAATACATTAAACAAACACAGCCATCTGTACAATCCGATGCAACAAGTACTGGAAAAATAAGTGGAGTATAGCTTTTCCTGTTTGAAGATGACTATGAACAACAATATGACAGACTAAAAACAAACCAATATCAATGCTGTTGCAGCCACTCTTGAATTGCAGTACGAATAGCTTTGTTGGGGACAAGATTTTTGTGGGCAAGTGGAAGGTTTGTCATGGGTGAAGTGTCGTGGCCGCTGTCAAGCCATCCTCTGAACGCCTCTGCTTCATACGTATAACCATCAGCTGCTACGTGTGGATCTTGCATTACTTCCTGTCAGATTAAGCGAAATATACAATGCATAAATCTTAAGGAATGTCTGAAAAATACCATAAAGTTTTATACTCCTGCTAGTAAGAAGGAACATACGGACTCACCTGGAAAATGGGGCAGATAAAATACGTAGGAGGCTCACAGCGCGATGTTGATCCTCCGCATGAAGCTTTCATTGATTCAAGAACCCTCCATACATCTTTTCCGAGGTCTGGCCGGCTCTTTCTGTTCATCTCACAACATCTCATGGCCAAGTTAGCCAACTGCTCTGCTTGGAAAAATGGCCAGTCGCCTGCCAGCGGATCCAATAGGTTTTCTAGTTTTCCTGTATTTAATGCATACTGCACTTCTTTTGTTATCCCCAAGGCCGGTTTCCCAGTCAACAAACGCAATAAAATAATACCAAATGAGTAAACATCTGACTTTGGAGTAAGTTCTCCTGATGCAACAAACTCAGGATCCACATACGCAAATGTGCCCTTAGGATCAGTTCTGCAACACAGTGTTGTGTTGTTACTTGAAAGTTCATTTTGAGATAGTACTCGACAGATACCGAAGTCACTAAGCTTGCTAACCCAGTTAGCATCAAGGAGAATATTGGCAGGTTTTAGATCACCATGCACAATGCTGTGAGGTTTACAAGAATGGAGGAAGATAAGAACAGAGCATAGTTCTGTTGCAACGCGGATTCGAGATTGCCAAGATAAAGGGGGAGAGTTATCCCTGCAGCTGAGTCGGTCTTCAAGGCTGCCATTAGGTAGATACTCATAGATCAGAGTCCACGCCTCTGGACAGGCTCCAACAAGAGTTACAAGATTCGGATGTCTTATCTTACTCAGAACATCAACCTGATATACAATCAACATGCATAGTAAATATCAATAGTAACAATATCATCATAAAATTACGATTATTGATAATTCTAAGTTCTAACAATGTATTCATGTGCTATTGATAAATCACTTGATAATTCATACAGGATTAACATATAAATAATTAATCCATTTACTGGACTACAATTGCACAGAACTAAAGCAGCTTGTTCAAACATACAAAACTAAGTTGCAGACTACTTATGGCAGAAGAGCATTCAGGCAACTGCATTGGAAATTGCTAAACATAATGAGAGCAACAATAACATAAAAAAGAGCCACAAAATACAAGAGCAGCAAAGGCTAAACAAGTATTTTGTGGAATGGATGGTTGAACATGGAATTGGTTGCACTGTTAGTATTTTATAGAATTAAGACCTTCTAGCTATTCACTTATCCAAATAAATAACAGAAAGAAGAATTATCTTGCTTGAAAAGAAAATAATACCACTCACTGAGGACGAACAATTCAGATAAATGTTTGACTAAATTAAAAGGAAATAGATAGGATCATAGGTTCCTACCTCCTGTTGAAATTCAGAGGGTCCTTGCAAGCTATGAGCGTGCAACATCTTTATGGCCACCTGCGTGTGGCGCAGGAGACCTTTGTATATGCTACCATATCCCCCTTCCCCAATCTTCAGCAATGGATCAAAGTTATGAGTTGCCTCCTCAATCTCTGAGAAAGAGAAGTCAGAGAAAAACTGAGGCTTGTGGCTGCTGCTTGAGGCCTCTTTTCGACTTCTCCTCAGCTCCTCAGCTTCTTTAAGAGCATTGTCACGCTCCATCTGCAACTCATCTCGTTCTTTCTTGTAATTTTGCAGTAGTTCAACAGCAGATATAATTTTCTGCTCCAGCTCCTTTACCATCTGATCAGATTCTGCAATTTGGCTTTCCAGCAATGATTTCTGATCCAGGGCAGTTCGAAGTTCTTCCATGACTTCAACCTGATGTTCCTTCATCCTTTCAAGTTCCAGCTTTTCCTTTTCCAAGGCCTTCTCGAATTCATTCCTTTCTTTTAACTCCTCAGCAAACAAGCTTTCAGATGCTTTAACCTGCAAATTGCCAGCCATGGTTGAGAATATGCATAAGATAATTTTTCAAGTTTACATAATATAATAATAAATGTACGCTTTAATAAAGATGAAGGCCTAGACCATCAATATTATTATGAAATGAACCTCGTATCCACACATACATCAGGACAGGATTTTTACAGACTAGAACTTTCCACTAGAGACTCGTGGAATCAATACGAATATTGATCTGGAAGAATGTTCCATTCATTTAACGTGATCAGCTTTCTTGCAGAAGTTTCCGCAATACCTCCATATTGATACTATGTACTCATGTTTGAGAGAGAGAATCATCAGTTCATCACGAACAATCTTTAACAAACCTAGTTCCAAAAGTACCAGTACCTTAGGATGACTCTTCTTTCATTACTATATGTTCAATAATTTCAGAATATGACAACAAACAAATCTCTATTTATAGGAAGAAAGAGCCAAAGGAGGAAGGAAGAGGAGCAGGGTGGGGGATCTTTTATGCTACATGCCATAACTTTACCCTGCGAATGGCCTCGATGGCATCTTTTTCAGCCTTCCCTCGCCTGAGTGCCTCTCCGAATGCTTCTCGCATTGAATTTTCAGCCTCCATCGTTGCTTGTGTAAGCTGATCATAAAGAGTATCATCTACACTTCCATCCTGCTCGCATCCATCGATCAGTTAAAAACTGTTTGATTGGATTAAAAAACCAAACGATCAAGTCTATGCATCAATCTAATATATATGTGCTAAAGAGAAAGATAGATTCCCACATATTCCAGTTACAAACTTCAAAACATGCAAGTGCTGCGTTGGATGGATATGTATCTCATGTAGGTAAGAGAGATGAATGTACCAGTATACTGGGAGGTGATGATTGCAGAAGATCCTCTTTAAATGGAGGCAGTGTGCCCACTCCCTCAGACCTAATTAGAGCAACATCAATCACTCCCCTGGAAGAGCATGACGAGACAGAGCCCTGAGAGGTACTTCTCCTTGTTGTCCCATCACATTCATCAGAATTACCTTCTGCGTCGGACCTGCTTGCTGGAGAGGACAGCCCGCAAGTACTATCTTGAAGAGTCATTGCTTTCATAGATCTTACTCTGTGGAATAGATCTTGAACTGGATTGGTGAGTTTTACAGAACCATTGTACCTCAGTGTACCAGATAGAGATCTCAAACGATTTGGATGTCTGTTTTCATTGTTAGAACTTGCTTGAAGTAATGGATATGCAATCACTGGATCAGTTCCATTCAAACTACCTTCCCTATTGCACATGGTATTTGCATTAGCAGTCAGATCTCATAACAAAATACAGGGTTAAAATTAAAAAGCATGACTAACAACAAAAGACTCTTTAGCATTCACAAGTACAATCTGTTCAATAAATCACTGTTAGCATCTTGTAGCCACAAATAGGATATCCATAGTCTGAAAAACAGTTCAGAATAGGACATCTTCATGCCTTTCACAAATTTTCAATCACTAGAAATTCACCAGCATTTTAAGAATAAGCATGTCATGCACACCTTGTGTGGATAAGGTTCCCATCGCAAATAAACCAAATGTGACAAGAAGCAGGTGCTTGTAGGCATAAAGAAATGGCCTTCTTAGACTTGAGGTCCATCATTTTCCTGCAATGTTAAAGCATTAGGGTAAGCAATCACTTATTTGTAATAAATAACTTTGGTCATTGTGCGAGTGTTTCCTTTAGAGGCCAACATGAATGCTCATTGAACAAAGGATGGATAAAGATGAAATTAAAAAGTCCTCAATAGTATCTTACTTCTTGTAGCGCTTGTCTGCTGCTGCTCCCATAACAAGCTTCCTGATCCCATACTGAGAGATTAGATTTACGATCCCCTTTTCAACAGACTCTGATTCGGCATATAGTTTCTCTGCGCGGGCCTACAACACAAATATGAGATTACCAATATTAGTTTAAAGAGTTCGCAGGAAAATCAATTCAGTTTTCCAATTAAAAAATTCTGAATTATGTGGCACATATTTGCAGCACAATTCAGATACTTAAAAACTTCCTCTCAGCTTTAGAATACCCAGTACTTTGCATTAGCAGAACAATTCAATAACAATTAAATATCACATACATACAGAAATATAAAAAAGAAGTCATACTCCCATTCGTTGACAGATGAGAAGGTACTCATCTAGGTGCTTAAGAATGTCTTGTCTTTCTATTTCCCTATATGCCTCAACTTCCTCCTCTTCAATTGAGCTCGCTCGAAACTTTGTGCCCACTGCATACCAAAGCAAACAGAATTAAACAAAAAACAATTCTGAAACCCATTTTAACCGGCACAAGAGATACACACAAAAAGCAGAATAGATTCCAGATCTATTTTCCTTTTACTACTTGACCAAATTCTTCCAGAATTTCACTTCACTTTAACTGAAATTTAAACAAATTCATATAATTCTATAAACTAATCACCATCATGTTGTTTTTCACTTGGAGAGCAACAAAATACAAGACAGTAATCTTAAAACTCCTCAAGAACTCAAAATCCAAAAATTCAATTATGCATATAATGCAAAATCAATACAAATATATACCTACAAATCTCTATTGTGGACGTTCGTATGAAATTTTCTTGCAGACGCACCAGAAAGTACACGTACTACTATGATGTGTAAGAAGAAGAAAAAAAACTTACTGACTGGTATCATTTGTGCAGGCGTGTGAACATGAATTATGCAAATTCTCTTTCCTCCAGAATTCTGCAGTGCCCATAACAGAACTGATTTGCTTTCTCTCACTTGTTTTGCGACGGCAACATAAATCCTATCTTCAATTTCACGTGCCACCGGTTCCTCCACAATCTCTCTTCTACTGGACATGATTCCAGCCATTCGAATGTCAGGACACCTTATTGAATCAACCCCTTGTACAATTACTGGTACAGGACTCACCACAGCCATTATTTTTTAAAAAAAAAATTATGAAACAATTGTACCCTCAAAACTCAAAATCTCAAGCATCCATTTTTCTTCTTCAATTGAACTTGAAACTTCAAAATCTAACACAACCCAATTGAAAAAAAATCAATTCTTTATCTCTCTATTCTCAAACTTTTAAAAAGAAAGCGATGAGTTAGAGGAGAACTGAAAGCAGTTTTTGTTTGTATGATTAGGCGTAAAAGGGAAAGCTTGTCTGGGACTGGCTCGGTTGACAAATATTATATAATAAGAAATTTACAGAAATAAAATAAAATAAATAAAAATCCATGGTGGGTTCCATTCATGGTGTGTCGGTCCCAAAACTGTCAGCACTGTAGCTCACCGTTTCTTTCCTGACGCTTGTTGCTTTACTTAAAGCCTTAAAACATACGAAGCTTCTTAAAATTGACAGCGGGGTCCACGAGCTTATCAGTTATCAGTATTTCCATTTTCCGTACTTGATTTTTTTCAAGGAGTTTTATCATGCAGATCCCTCACAATTTACATTTTTAAATAAATATATTATTTTTTAATTATTTGTTATTTAGGTCCCTCGCCTCCGAGGGTTATCTTTTTTTTTTATTACAATACAAGTCTACAAATATATAATCTGAAATCTACTGAAATATTAAATACAAACATTGAAGTACATCCAGAATTCTACGTCTATTAGAGATGAAACATCAACTCTCACTCAAATATGAGGAGAACTCTACTCCAACCAAGAGAAGAATAATCAACTCTTAAATTGAGAGCCCAGTGGCCCTCCGAGGGTTATCTACTCACATTCTATTGTTCAAATCAAAAGTATGTGTATGACAAGTAGGTCAAAGATTCAAGTCTCTGTGTGCATTGCGATTTATGAGAGTAATTTTCTTATTTCTGCAAGGAGTATGTTTTTTAATTTGATTTTCACAATGTTACACCAATATTGAGATGGTCCTGATAGATATTAAAATGAACTCCAAATCTCACCATTAATTTTAAGATATATATAAATATATTTGCAACTTTGTATTATAGTTGTGTTATTTAAAAAAACAATAGCATTTGTAACATTATAAGTCCTTAACCTTTTTATGTTTCCTTGAATCAAGAACATAGTTCTCTTACTTGTATTAATTAGGTCTATAACTACAATTGAAATGGCCAATTATTTGTGCAGTAGAACTGTACAAACAATAAAATTAAAAAAAAAAGAATATAAAAGTTGGCAATAAAAAAATATAATCTCATATTAAAATAAGAAACATAAATAATAGTCACCCACGAAAACTAGTCAATTTTTTGGATTTCGGATATATTATTATTTGTTATTTTATTTTGATTTATTTTTATAAGTTTTTTTTTTTTATTTCATGAATTTTCTATTATTTACAGTTATTTAAGATGCAAACTCTGACTATTAACTATTGCACAATGAATTAGATATATTATTTGAGAACTGGAAGCCAAACTAATGAGGTATAAATATTACGTGTAAATAAATTAATTATCTCATTTAGACTATAAAATCGATAAAATTCAGAGCATTTACAAGATCAATACTTAAAATATATATTCAACCCGCACATAATACATATCATATACTAAAAATTATAATTATCATAACTAACTATGATCACCCTTAATTTCTATCCCCAACTGTCTTAATAGCCGTAAATCTAGGTCTAAATTTTAAGACTGAAATATACCCCAATTATATATATATATTTATATATATATAAATTCAAAAATAACATATATATTTATTTTATTCTATTAATTAAATTTTTATATTTATATATTTTATATTTTTTTAATATTTATATTTATATTTTTTTACTCTTTATATATATACTAGTTTTTGCCCGTGCCTACGGCACGGTGTTACAGTATTTGGCCCGTGCCTACGGCACGGTGTTACAGAATTAAATGATTTTATTTTTTAATTAAATGATGCCCGTACCTACGGCACGACACGGTGTTACAGAATTAAATGATTTTATTTTTTAATTAAATGATGCTCGTGCCTACGGCACGGTGTTACAGTATTTGGCCCGTGCCTACGGCACGGTGTTACATAATTAAATGATTTTATTTTAACTTTCTATTTTTTTATTTGAAAATTTTGACACTTTCCATCAATCAATTCACTCTCTTTCCTCCAATTACCAATGAAATGATCTGAGCCGTTAATTAAGCCACATAAAGAGAGCCGTTGGATGCACTCTCTTTCCTCCAACACCATTGTGCTTTATAATATAGATATATATATATATATATATATATATATATATAAATATTATAAATTTCATATTTATTATTATTTATTTTGTGTTGATTTATTCTTTTTTAATTTATTTAACACTACTTATTTATTATAAAATTAAATAAGATCAAAAAATATAAAAGAAAATATTGATTTACGAAATTAATTTATTCATGGATACTTATTTACGAAATTAAATAAGACAAATAACTTTTAATAAGGAAAATATAAAATTAGAATCAGAATCAACACTACTTTTAATAAAGTAATTTTTTTTTAAAAAAAAAGTTAATGTAGATATGAATACTGATTTACGAAAGTAAATAAGACAAATAACTTTTAATAAATATATTATATTTATTAAACAAATATACTATCAACAAATAAAATTAATTTTATTTGGTACAATTATATTTTTTTTATACATAAGTAGTGTTAATTAAATTAAAAATGAAACAAAAATATTAAATAAATAAATACGAAATTTGTTAACAAAAATAAAAAAATTATAAAATATAAAAAAAATTAATAAAAAAAATTATAAAGGGAGTTATAATTAGTATATATTTATTTTTAAATTAATATATATAAAAATTCGGAAGTATTGACAAAGAGAGTTAAAGCAACTTGAGGGAATAATTTTCGGCAAATGAAGAGACATTTTTGAAATTACACCGAAGATAATGGGAGGGATTTTTTCTGAGAGGGAGGAGTAATTTGATTTGGCATAAGTAGAGAAGCATCAATCACAAAGACGCGCTTTTCATTTAATATTTTCCTTGTATTTCATGAATTAAAATTCTATAACATCAAGTGCAATTAATGACTTCCCCTCCAAGCAATCTTAACAATTATCAGGAATCCGAGATTATACGTTAATGTGACCTTAGTTTAATTGAAAGAGCCAATATAATTAATGTTATTGACTTATGAAATAATTTGTTTTTTTTGGAACGTTGAAAATTCATCATCAATCATCCGAGCCGGACTTAAACGGAATAAATAGAATCACCCGATTCGAATTTAATTGAAAGAGTCACTATAATTAATATTATTGACTAATGAAATAATTTTGTTTGAACGTTGAAAATTCTTCATCAATCACTCAATTTGGACTTAAATTAAATAGATAGAATCTTCAGTTATCTCAAATTCTTATAAAAAAATACATCATTAAATTCGGACCCAAAATCTAACAATCAAATCATAAATATTTTGTTATCCAACCACATCTCTGGGGCCTGGTGAAACAATTTGTTGCTAACGTTATTTTCATTGCTTTAATTACAAGTTCATATGACGTGATTTTGCCACTTATTCATGAGGTTCAAAATTAGTTGACTGTTAGTTTGTAGAAAATGAGAAAACAAATCAGTCACACCAAAACAAAACCTCTATATTATATTACTGTCAGTGTACTATAGAGACAAATTTGAAAAAGAATAAAGATTAATATTCAATATTCATCATAAAATAATAATAATAAATAAAGTGAATCATGCGTATAATGCTTTTAAAAAAATACCAAATGAAGAGAATTAAATTTAAAATAGAAGAAAAATTAAGAATAAACTTTCAAAATTCAAGATTAAAAAAATAAAAATAAAAATTTAAACTCAATGTTCAATCATTTTTATCATTAAAAACATGTAAATTAAAGTTTAATAAATAATTTTTAAAGATTTTATTTCGGTTTTGCTTATTTATTAATTTTTTTTTATGTAATAAAGGGTATTTTAGAATTTTTTATTTATTTATTTAAATTTTTTATATAAATTAATAGTAAACTGACTTTGAACTTAAATCAATCATCAATGGGATGTATTTATTAATAAATCATATAACTCAATTAATGTATTAGTTTATTAAACTTCAGGGAAATATATGAAAATTATTCCTGCTCTTATCCAGGCAGTTGTGCAAACGGTACTTGCAAAGATACTCAAACACGCATCTCTTTATTATTTTATTTAACACATGCAACTCAATCTTATAACGAGTAATATTAAAATAAAATAATAATAATAATACAAAAATCTTTCCTGCATAATATTTGCGGGCCATAAAAGATTACGATAATCAAGGGAATTTATCATGTAGTTATGATCGGTTACTTGCTTGGATATCGACAGTATAAAATTTAGGGTTTGATTATTTAAATTTTATATTTAAATTCAGATGGTATATAATTTTTTTTTTTGTAAGAATTTAGGATAATTAAAAATTTCACCTACTCGATTTGAGTCCAAATTGAGTGATTTGGTGATGTAATTTATAACGTTTCCATAAAAAAAAAACTTTGTATATATCATTAAGTTGCTAGTTGTAATCAAAGTACTGTGTAAATTTGGAATTTAAGTTGTTTATGTGTTGAAATCCAACTTTTTTTTTTTTTTGAAATCCAACTTTAGATAGCCAAAATTATTTTCAAATATTTTAATAAAATTTTTATTACTTACATTAGAATATTGAGAAAAAAAAAGGAGTTAAAAATATGACAAATTATATTTATATATAATCATTTTAAAATGATGATAAAATAACTTATAAACCTACGTAGTTTTAATTGTTAAGAATAAAATTAAAATTATATAATTTTATATGTTATTTTATCACCGTTTTATATAAATACTGTTCTAAAAATATCTCTGGGTTTGAGTACCTCTTACTTTTAATATATATTAATGGAATCATGGGAATAATACTTAAAATAAAAAGAAGAAAAAACAAAATGATATATATATGCTTGTAATAAACCGTATCAAATTTTGCAAGATGCCCGTAATTCTTTGTTGTTTTGTAGCAGGTTTCGATCGATAGATAATAAAGAGTTGTTTGTTTTCACATGGCTTTTGGTCTAGTTTGGGAAAACATGAGTTCAAATTCTTATAAATATAGGGATTTAATTTTCTCAATTTTGAGAATAAAGTAGATATCTCGTCTTTATATAGACGTATAATTTAAAATATATTAATGTTTATATTTACAGTAAATTTCAGATTAGATATCTGATTTGTATTGTACTAAAAAAAGAGTTGTTTTATTTTTCTTTCTTTCTTTCTTTATTTCTTTTATTTTTTTTAAAAGTAAGTATTATATTATCAATTATCATTTGCTAAAATTAAAATCGTGGGTCTCAAATGATAAGTTTTTTTAATTTTTATTTTCCACAGACACTATTTTTAATTTGTGGACATTATTACATAATATGTATATACTGCACATCTATAGTTTAAGTTATTACAGTTGTAATTCATTATTAAGACCCATTTGATAATGTAATGAACAAAATGTAGTGAGCAAACGTATAGTTGACAAATATTGACATATAATTTTGTTGTATGTTATAATATTGCAGTTGATGGTTTAAAAGACTCAAAATTTGTTTACTCCAAAAAAAGAAAAAGAAATGAAAGCAAGGGCAGTATAAAAAATAATTACATATTCAAATATATATATATATATATATATATATATATATATAAGTATATTGTTTTGAAAACCGGATCGGACTGACCGATTGAACCGGTCAAACAGGGAACTAGCAGTGAGTCTGATTTGACTAAATATTATAATTTGGTCTTTAAAAAATCGGTTAAAATCGGCGAACCAAACCGAATTGGTTCAATTTTTAACAAAATTTTAAAATCAAAAACTAAAATTTAATTTTTTTATAATTTTAATAAAATAAAATTATTTATGACATCTATCGATTCTGTCGATTTTTTCGGAATGATTTAACTGGTTGAACCAATGACTCATTAAACTTTTTAAATCACTGATTCGATCACATTTCTACCCATATGCATTGGGTATGTGGTATCTCCAAAGTCCCGTTCATTTTAGATAAGAGATTATAATTTAAATATGTACATGTACAATACTAAAAAATTCAAGATTTACACTTAAGTAATTGATCAAACCCACATGATCATTCAGTTACTTAAATCCTCATTTCAACTAACTACAATACTGTCCTTATATATGGTAAAAAAAAGCCCGATCCGGTCTGCGCAGGCTTTTGGTATCAAAAATACTCGAGTCGGGCTTTAAAATTAGAGGCCCGGCTCGGGTCCGGGCAGATGCTTAAGAAAAATAATATATATACATATATATATATTTATTTTATTTATATGATAATTATATATAATTTATATTTACATATAAATTATATATATAATATTTTTGTAGCGGATAAAACCGGGCTTGATAACAGTTTGGACCGAGCTTTTCCTGAACTCGGGCTTAAATATTACTTCCCGGACTCAGACCGGACTTATCAAAGCCCAAACCCGAACCGACCCATTGCTCCATTACGATATCATTCAATCCAGGTGCAATAACATCTCAATTGCAAATTATTAGTCATGGAATGACAATTAAGTGTCAGTAACTAGACCCGATCACGGTTCCGATTCGAAACCGAAATCGAATCAGAAGGAACCAAACGGTTCCGGTTCCGTACGGTTCCAACCGGAACCGTTGGAACCATTCAGTTCCAACCATAATTTAAGTTTTTATTATTTTTAATTTAAGTTTTTAATTTAATTTAATAAAATTCAAATAAATAATTTTTTTATTATATTTATTTGATAATAATATCCAATTATAAATTTATTTAAAATTTAATTTCTATTTTTTAAAATTTATTAAAAAAAATAGAATCTGGGATCTTCCGATTCTTGGTTTCACATTCTTATGAAACCAAAACCAAACCAAAATTATCTGATTCGGTTCCGATTGACCGGTGGCCAGGTCTATCAGTAACGGCAAATGTTTAAAAACATCCCTTTTCAGAAAAAAAAAAAAAAAAAAGCTGAATTATATACTATTTAATTTAACTACAAGAATAAATCTAAAGATAATAAATTATATCATAGAGATTAAAATAATTTTCCCAACACATCACATGCAATCAACGCCACGTCATTTTCAAATATTAATTAACAAATATTATCGTACTTATATCCCTGGCCAATTAAGTATTGTTTTTAAAATAATCTGGGTCGATTGATTGAACCAATAAAATCAAAAATTGATCGTAAATTTGATTTGATTGAACCCTAAAAATTGGAGGTAAAAAATCTATCAAAATCAATGAAACCAGTGAACCTGCTTGAAAAAAAAGTAAATAAAAAGTAAATATTTTTATAATTTTTAATTAGTTAAAATTATTTATAATATTAGATGAATATATCGATTCAACTGATCGAATTAAATACTCATTAATTTTTTTGTATCACATTAAGCCGTCGGACCTAATACTTGATTTGGTCAAGAAATATAATATATAATATATTAGCAATTGTAACATCGTTGAAGAAATTGTGAAATAAATGATTTTGGCAATATTTAATTTTTAAAATTTAAGGAATCTAAGAATATTTCAAGTCCATAGACAGACGGTTGTCTATCCTTCATATTTATTGCCACTTGGCAGATAGGAATCCACAATAGTAGCACTCGATGGTCACAATAAGTTGAAAGTTCAATCATATACAAAGAATTCAAAATGATAAAAGACACTTCAGTCCTTCTAATTTCTAAAATATCATATTTAGTCCATGTTATTATTTAATACGGTTTGTTTTAACTGTTTGACTAATGGTAATTTTTAAAAGGTAAAAATAACCTCAATATATGATTTTTTTTAAGACTTTTATTAAATAACCAAAAAATATATTATTATCTTAATACAAACCAACTTCAACACCACAAAAGAGTAGTTATATTTTTAAAATAATTTATTTGTGATGAATTTATAATTTGAGAATTGTTGTTGAATTTGGATATATATATATATATATATATTCCCGAATTGTTGTTGACGTATCGGGGATCGACATTCCCGAAAAGGTCGCGACAATGGATGATCATTGGAGCGACGATGAGAGACAGAGATACAAAGTTTTATTTTGACTCATATTGCAGCCCCAATTGTTAATGTCAAATAAATAAAACCAGCCATTAAGGCGGTAGAACCTTTTAGTTTGAATTATAATTTCCATATTATAATTAAGGGAGATTAATCTAAATTAAAATAATAAAAGCTTCACCGTTCCCTATCAGAAATCTAACTACTAAACATAAAAGAAAATAGAAGAAAAGAAACTACTACTATTGCTGAAAATAAAAATACATAAATTAAATAATGTAAAATAAATACAAACAAGATGCAATCCTTAAATTTCTTACAAAAACCTAAGGAAAGCATAAGAATTACAAATGAAATGGCTTGGTATTTATAGGAAAATCTAAAGGCTTCCGCCAATTTCTCCACCAATTGCTCTACCAAACACTCCACAAAATCCTCCACCAAACATGCCACAAGACACTCCACAAAACACTCCACCAAATATGCAAGCATGTTTTGTGGAAATTTGACAATTGTAAATTATCATTTTCCATTTTTTTTTTTATTTTTTGATAATGACTTTAGTAATTACACAAAACACATTGAATTATTTGTTAATTTCAGTCTTGAAAACTTTAGAATTTGAAAATATTTAAAATTTCAAAGTTGTAGATATTTGAGTCTTCTTTAATCTTCAACTTGAATCAGCTCAATCAGATATCGGATGAAAAAGTTATGGCCAAAATACCAAACTTGCGCAAAATTGGAATTTAGGAATGCACTTCGTGACGCGTACAGTAAATTTTCGTTTTTGACCTTTTTTCCTCTGGATTTCATCGTTTTAGCCCCGAGTTGATTCCATTAAGTCTCAATATTATTTTTATCTGCAGAATAAACAAAAACACATCAAAACGTTTATAAAACTCGAGAAACTAAACAAAATATTAGGTTAAATGAATGAGAAATAGTGATATAATTATCACTCATCACACCTCCAAACCTAACATTTTGCTAGTCCCCGAGTAAAACAACAAAATAAAATAACATAAACATCTTTAAAATAAAATTAAGCTAAGCCACTTTCGTAGGGATCACAGTTGCATTTAGCATATGCAACAAGCCTTTAAACCCCTAGGTGTCCCTAATGGACGAGTTGTAGTCTCGTGAGAGTGTACAGCAACGATACCCACAAACGTTTGATAAAAGTAAAAAGATAGTAAAACTATTATACACAAAAGTAAAAAGACAAGAGAAAAGAAGTTAGTGACTAAACATGTGAAACTTCTACTTCAAGTTAGTAGTTGTGTTCTTTCTTTTTAAATTACCAAATAAGTAAATTATCCGATTATTTTTACCATTCTTCATATACACAACCAACAAAATATTAATCAACTCATTTTGCCCACAATAGTAACAAGTGCAGTTGAGGAGAGAGTAATATTTTTGTCCTAAAATTTTATGAGAATTCACACATTTTTGTAGCAATGGAATAATATTTTCTGATTTTTCTGATTTTTTCTTTGATTTTTGATTTTTTTATATTTATATATAACATCTTCGATCCATGTAACGAGCTTTGGGTCAGTGACTCCCAAACTAGATGGCTTTAGGGCACTGTGGGAACACAGAAACTGGGCGACGCATGCCGTTCCGGGCTCGCGGCCCGGTTGGGAGTACGGAGTAGCCCACGGGGGACTAAACCGGAGAATGATGGAGTCGCCACCCGGTGTGAACCGGGACAAAGATTTAAGGCCGCATTCACCCCTCGCAAGGGAAGACCTCAAACCATTGGGTTCAGAATGGTCCATTACTTATGCCACTTGTAATGAAATGATTTGTGCAATAATTTAACCAAGCCTAAGCAACATTTATTTCCAAGGATAATTTACCCCTAAATTCACATGCATAAGTACAAGGCTCATATCTAAGTTTGCATATAACCTATGTCCGAATTTGCATACAACCTATTTGCATATAATCTATATCCCAATTTGCATACAACCTATTTGCATATAATCTATGTCCAAATTTGCATGCATTGTGACCGACCTCTTGAAGACCGAGCAGATGGCAAGATATGTTCCGATGAGCGGAAAATATATCAATATTTACCGCCCCTTAACTTAATATTTTGTTTAGTTTCTCGAGTTTGATGAACGTTTTGATGTGTTTTATTTTATTTTGCAGATAAAATAATATCGGGTCTCAATGAAATCATTTATGATGAAATATGGGTCAAATAAGGGCAATTATTGGACTTGATATATTAATTTTGGAGATTGGAAACTTGAAAGGGCGTTTTGACGAAGTGCAGTTTTGGGAATTCTAATTTTGCACATCTGTCGTATTTTGGGCATAACGTTTTACTCAGATATCAGATTGAGCTGATTCAAGTGCCAGATTAAAGAAAACTCAAAGATCTACAACTTTGAAAGAGAAAATATTTTCGAATTCTGAAGAGTTCATGACCTAAATTGATGAACCATCCAGAAGTGTGTGATGTGTAATTATTAAAGTCATTATCAATCATTTTCAAAGCAAAATATAAATTAATAATAATTAATAAAAATTATCAAATCAACACCAAACAAGATAAGCAATTAGTGGAGCAATTATGGATTTGGTGGAGTAATTAGTGGAGAAATTAATAATGGATTTGGTGGAGAATTTGATGGATGATTTGATATAGGCAAAATTTTGCCTATAAATACTAGACCCGACCAAGGTTCCGGTTCAGAACCGGAACCGAACCGGAACCGAACCGGTTCGGTTAGGGTTCTTACCCTGACTGAACCGGTTGGAACCGCTGGAACCGAACGATTTGATGTGTTTTAGTTTATTTTGCAGATAAAATAATATCGGGTCTCAATGAAATCATTTAGGATGAAATATGGGTCAAATAAGGGCAATTATTGGACTTGATATATTAATTTTGGAGATTGGAAACTTGAAAGAGCGTTTTGACGAAGTGCAGTTTTGGGAATTCCAGTTTTGCGAATCTGTCGTATTTTGGGCATAACCTTTTACTCAAATATCGGATTGAGCTGATTCAAGTGCCAGATTAAAGAAGACTCAAAGATCTACAACTTTGAAAGAGAAAATATTTTTGAATTCTGAAGTTTCATGACCGAAATTGATGAACCATCCAGAAGTGTGTGATGTGTAATTATTAAAGTCATTATCAATCATTTTCAAAGCAAAATATAAATTAATAAAAATTATCAAATCAACACCAAACAAGATAAGCAATTAGTGGAGAAATTATGGATTTGGTAGAGTAATTAGTGGAGAAATTAATAATGGATTTGGTGGAGAATTTGATGGATGATTTGATATAGGCAAAATTTTGCCTATAAATACCAAGCCATTTCATTTGTAAAATTCATACATTCTTCTTTGAAATTCCTAATGAATAAATAAGAAGATTGTATCTTGTTTGTTTATTTACTGCTTCCAGTAATTAATTTCAGTCCACCCATTGCCTTCGGCGCATAAACAGCCCACTTCACCTCACGCACCTGCTCGCCCACATCCCATGCGCCCTTGACCGAACCTGCACTCGCTGCCCACTACCCTTAGACAATTCTGCACCTGAACTGTCCCGAAAACTGCACTAAATCAACCCCAAAAACTTCCGCAAAATACCACTGAAAACTGCCCAGAATTCGCCACAAAACTGCCCCCAAACCAGTCCAAATAATCCTCAAAACAGTCCCCTAATTACCAAAAACAGTGACCCGAAAATACAACAAAAACAGCAGCGAAACGGACTTAAAACAGCAGCCCAAGCATCAAAACAACGAGGAAAGACGTTGAGTAGACAAACCAGAAAAGCATCGGATCAATCACCCTTCCAACAGACGTGTAACGCCCTTTCTTGAGACAACAAAAGAGGTTAGACCTGAGGGCACCCTTTTTATTTATCTTCTTTATTTTTGTTTTATTTATTTTGATATATAATTGCATGAGAGTCGTTTGAGGCATGATGTGATTGTTGGATGAGCGGGATATGTGTTCCCCTTTTGTGGTATATCGGATGGAAACCCATACGTAAATTCCATAGCCGATTCCGAATGGACGGTAGTATGGTCTGCACTCGGGATACAACGCCACGTACCACTTAAGATGCACGTATCTCGTCTCATCCAAATTTGTATTTGAGCATGTCATAGTTCTAGGCCGTTTATTTATTATTTTAAGCATGAGTTAATTTAGTCTTGTTATTTAATTTTCAAATCATGATTGTGTTATTTAGGCATGTTGTTTCTTCATTCTTTATGCATGATGTTTCGTTTAGTTTATGTTTATGTTTCATTAATTATTTGTTTATTTTGGTTTAATGGTTCAATATGCTCGTTGTGTTATATTGCGTGGAGTTATTTGGATGAAAGCATGTTAGATCTAAATACCCTTGAGCATGAATGTTGAATAGATTCGGTTAGTTTATTGCACAAATCATATCATCACAAGTGACATAAGTAAGGGACCATTCCGAACCCAACGGTTTGAGGTCTTCCCTTGCGAGGGGTGAGTGCGGCCTTAAATCTTTGTCCCGGTTCACACCGGGTGGCGACTCCTTATTATTTTGTACTCCCAACTAGGCCACGAGCCTAGAAAAGCGTCGCCCAGGTTCTGTTGTCTACAGTCTGGCGACTCCACTGGGGATAGAGAATCGGCCCCGAAATCATGTCTTGTGATGTGTATGATTTGTGCATTAGTTGACCGTTTCTATAGTGGTTGAGGGAGTTCAATCAAAGGCATTGTCATAAACCCGCATGAGAACGATAGTTGTATATCCTATAGAAGTTGCCTCTTTATGCTTTTGATAACCACATGCATATTATATCTCGTTTGTCGCACGCATCTCATGCATACATGCATCATGTTAACCCTTTGTGTCTTAAAAGCCATCATAGATATCCGTTGGGTTAGAGATAAAAGAAGAACTGTCACAGAAGAGTTTAGCAAACATGAATAACGAGGGAAAGGAAATCGAGAAATAGAAAAGCTTACGGAAAGGATAGAAAGACCATTGGGGGGGCCTTCGAAAAAAAAAAGGGAAAAAAAAAAAAAAAAAAAAGAGAGAAAAAGAAAAAAAAAAGAAAAAAAAAGAAAAAAAAAAAAGAAAAAGGAAAAGGAAAAAAGAGAAAAGAAAAAAAAGAGAGAAAAAAAATTGTTTATTTTAGTCATTGATAGTTATACATAAGTCCGATGAGGGAATTGATTGCTTTAGGGTGAAACCTTAGAAACGATAAACTTTTGACGTGCTTTTATCTGACAATTTGAGTAATTGATCTATGTTAGACTCGCAAGCACTTGATTATGGCTCTTAGCAGTGAAAACCTGAGTAGTTAGCAAAGTGACTAGTCGAAGAAATTGTAGGTCGGTGAATGACCGTTTGCTTAGATGTCTATCTTGATTTGCTTATGTTATGATGTGTGGTATGGTTGAAAATGAAAGAAAAGTCTCTAAAAAAAAAAAAAAAAAACAAATCACCTATAACTGATAAGCGTGAAGCTACCCATGGGCGAGTATTAGGACCACCATGAGGAGAAATGCTACCTTAAAGGGTAGCTGTGTTGAAAAAAAAAAAAGAAAGAAAAAAAAAAGTTGAAAATGAAAAGAAAAAATGAGAGACAAAGGGAAAGAGAGATAAAGCCATACTACATTGAGCATGGAAAAGCAATTGCGGAATATAATTGAGACCTTTAGGTTGGTTTGACCCACCGATCCCGATTTTTGAAACGAAATCATTGAGTTGGCTTGCTTAAGGATCAAGCTGTGAAAGAATCTTTGCACACACACACTTTGAGTCTGGCATAGATCATTTATTCAAAAACTCAGATTTGAGTTGCATTCAGTGTTTTGAATGTTCTCTTGTTTCATTACTGGGCATTCATTGAGGACGATAATATGTATAACTATTGGAATATTTTGTAGCATGTGATATATTATGATGATATGGAAGGCCCCACCATGTGGTTCATCTTGACCAAGTGCAAACAGCGGAGAACAGAAAGCTAAATCAAGACTGGGAGTGACCAGTCTACCACCTCGTGAATTCGGGACATAACAAGAAATTGAGCCATTAGACCAGAGAGAATCATGTGCAATCACCTGGAGAACTGGCAGAAGACCTGACCCAACGGAATAGGAAATTCATTTATGCATGCATGCATACATGTAACATATTTTGCATTCTCTTTTTGTGTTTGTTTTGTTTTGTATTCACAGGTCTCAAAAGAAGAAAAAGAGAAAGCGGCAAAGACAAGCCCACCAGAAACAACAACATAGCATCATCAGTTTCGGGAATAAATCCTAGGGCCGAGGCCCACAATGTCAAAGTTTTAGAATGAATCCAAGAATGAATCATAGGGCGAAGCCCACATTATCATCAGCATCAATAGCAGGCTTGCCGGGTATGGCATTCCGGAGGCGAGGCCCACATTGGTTCGGTATCAGTTATGCCAGATACGACACTCTGGATATAGAGATATCAGATCAGTTCTGCGAGGTACAACACTTCGGGTATGGAGATATCAGATCATCTCTGCCGGGTACGGCACTCCGGGTATGGAGATATCAAATCAGTTCTGCTAGGTATGGCAATCCGAGAATGGAGCAAGCTTCGGGAATGAACAAGCCGAGAATGGCACTCCGAGAATGGAAACACAGTTGGGAATGAACAAGCCGGGAGTCTTACCAGGTATGACACTCCGGGTACGAAGACATCAGTATCAGTTTTGCCGGGTATGGCACTCCGGGTATGGAGACACTTCAGTATTAGTATCAGTTTGGGGCCGAGGCCCAAATCAGTATCAGTATCAACTTAGGGCGAGGCCCATATCAGTTTGGGGCGAGTCCCACATCAGTATCGGTTCGGGGGCGAGGCCCACATCAGTATCAGCTTGGGGGTGAGTCCCACATCAGTAGCAGTCTTGCCAGGTATGGCAATCGGGGGGCGAGGCCCACGTCATTATCAGTATTAGTTCTGCTGGGTATGGCTTTCTGGGGGCGAGGCCCACATTAGTTCAGTATCAGTTTCTGCCGGGAATGGCAATCCGAGAATGAAGTACAGCTCGGGAATGAACAAAAGCCGGGAATGACACTTCGAGAATGGAGCACGGTTCGGGAATGGATCACCTCACAGCACGGTTCGGGAATAGTCCACCTCACAGTAATAGTTCGGGAATGGACCACCTCACAGTAACGGTTTAGGAATGGACCATCTCATACAGTATAGTTCGGGAATGAACCATTACATCTACATCAGTATCAGTTGTGGATGAGTCCCAAGGCCGAGGCCTACGTCGTCATCAGTATCAGTTGTAGGGATGAGTCCCAGGGTTGAGGCCCACATTCCACATCTACATCAGTATCAGTTGCGGAGATGAGTCCCGAGGGCGTGGCCCACATCAGCATTAGTATCAGTTTCAGGGATCAGTCCCAGGGTTGAGACCCACACCAGCTACAGTATCAAGTTTTGGGGGACGAGTCCCAGGGTCGAGGCCTATATCATCATCTCCAGAAGTTTGGGGATGCATCATAGGGTTGAGACCCACATCATCGTAAGTATATTCCATTTTGGGGATGCGTCCCCGGGCCGAGGCCCATTTAGTCAGCGGTATTGGGATGCGTCCCAGGATCGAGGCCCCCGTTGTCGGTTGCAGTTATTGGGATGCCTCCCAGGGTCGTGGACCCACTACATCATATTTTGGGGATGCGTCCCCGGGCCGAGGCCCATTTTGTCAGCGGTATGGGATGCGTCCCAGGGTTGAGGCCCCCGTTGTCGGTTGCAGTTATCGGGATGCGTCCCAGGGTTGTGGACCCACTGCATCAGTTTGGGGATGCGTCCCCGGGCCGAGGCCCATTTTGTCAGCGGTATTGGGATGCGTCCCAAGGTCGAGGCCCCAATTGTCGGTTGCAGTTATCGGGATGCGTCCCAGGGTCGTGGACCCACTGCATCAGTTTGGGGATGCGTCCCCGGGCCGAGGCCCATTTGGTCAGTGGTATTGGGATGCGTCCCAGGGTCGAGGCCCCCGTTGTCGGTTGCAGTTATTGGGATGCCTCCCAGGGTCGTGGACCCACTACATCATATTTTGGGGATGCGTCCCCGGGCCGAGGCCCATTTTGTCAGCGGTATTGGGATGCGTCCCAGGGTTGAGGCCCCCGTTGTCGGTTGCAGTTATCGGGATGCGTCCCAGGGTTGTGGACCCACTGCATCAGTTTGGGGATGCGTCCCCGGGCCGAGGCCCATTTTGTCAGCGGTATTGGGATGCGTCCCAAGGTCGAGGCCCCAATTGTCGGTTGCAGTTATCGGGATGCGTCCCAGGGTCGTGGACCCACTGCATCAGTTTGGGGATGCGTCCCCGGGCCGAGGCCCATTTGGTCAGTGGTATTGGGATGCGTCCCAGGGTCGAGGCCCCCGTTGTCGGTTGCAGTTATTGGGATGCGTCCCAGGGTCGTGGACCCACTGCATCAGTTTGGGGATTCGTCCCCGGGCCGAGGCCCATTTGGTCAGCAGTATTGGGATGCGTCCCAGGGTCGAGGCCCCCGTTGTCGGTTGCAGTTATTGGGATGCGTCCCAGGATCGAGGTCCACTGCATCATCTGCTCGGCGGAGCAGCAGGCAAGTCAGGTGGCAGCTGGCGAGCCAGGTAAGTAAAATGCATTGCATACCTTTGATAGGATTGTTCAAAGTCACACACTGCACAAGTCCCATCAAAGTGGGGGCGACTGTAGGCACTGCATTTTTGCATATAAGCCTGATGATGAGTCTCGTATGGAGACACTACCTCTTTAGTTGTGAAAGCCGCGGGAAACGGACGTTGGAAGGGTAAAGTTGGAAATTGGCATTTGGTCATATTTAACTCGCTTGTTTCACTTCGGGTTCGCTTGTTGGACCTCTATTTTAAAACACACCAAACCCATTAAATCACATCTCACAAATTAAATAATTAAAACATTTAAAATACATGTCACAAATTAAAACAAATTAAATTAAACTTAAATGAAATTAAATCATATTCACAAATTAAATTAAACTTAAATTAAATTAAATTAAATTAAATCAAATCAAAATAAATTCATTCATAATTTAATAATTCACTCACCAATTTAAATAATTTCTTGCTTTAAATAATTAAAATTAAACACAAATTAAATTACATGATTTGTTTCCTTTCAAAACCATGCACAAACCCTAATACCCTCTCACTATAAAAATAACTCAAATTGCAAACCCTAGGCTTCCTCTCTCTCACTCGGGAGTGCCCAAAACAAAACCCAAACAAAATAAACCCTAGCTACACGCTCAGCCTCTCTCTTCTCTCAGAGATTACACACAATTAAACCCTAAAACTCTCAGCAGCCCCTGCCATTTACTCTCACGAAACCAACCTTCACAGCTTCAAACCACTGCACACACTAAGGCACGCATTGATCCCAGCAACTGAAACCCTTCAACTAGCAACGGATCTTCTCGCCAACAGCCACAGCCCACTGACATTCACCATGCATATGTAGCAGACCCGTCAACACCCTCCACATGCATAACCCTTTCAACGCCAGCTGCCCCACAAGCCCCTTAACAAACCCATAAGCCACGACTGCCCCCAAACGAAACCCTCAAAGTCACTCCCTGCCTCATCGCACACTGACCCCCTGATACGAAACAGGATACGAAACAGACGAAACCCGATCCAAGATCCCGTAGACCCCCAAAGAACCTGTCCTTGAAAACCCTTGGAGATAGCCTCAGATGAATTTTGCCAGCAAATAGGACGCCACAAAGGATGCCAACCCTTTGATAAGTCTTTGTTCAATCACTGAACGATGATAAAATTTCTTAATCTCAAGAAATAAAAGTACTATTCACGCACAAAAATTAGGGTTCTCATTAAGAGTTGTTTTTGAGTTTAAATAGTAACATACTCAAACCCTAAGAGAGCTAAAAAGACTAATATAGCCCTAAACTACCCATTACCAACTAAAAGCCCATAATTCCTAATTTTTAGCCCATTTTGAACCCATAAATAAATAAAATAAACTAACTCAAAAAATAAATAAAAACAGACATTCACGTTGGTTCCATATATGAAAATAAATAATAAATAAGCCTAAACAAACGAAATCAATCCATGCTGCTAGGATCACATCATTCTCCCTCTCTTGAAAAGGATTCGTCCTCGAATCCGTGCCCGGATCATAGATAGTAATGATAAAATCAATTGGACGATTATTCTGGAACAAGGAAAAATCACATGGAAGAAAAGTGTCAATGTTAGTACAATAATGCTTGTGTATTGTTCCCCATACTCTTCCGCAAAATCTAATTTTATTGCACTCTCATTCCCAATGAGATTCCTAATTAAGTTCACACTCTCAATCTCATTCACAACAAATTCTACATGCTTAACACTCACAAAACTCTCACACGTATTTACCCATGTGTTTCCCGACTCACTACTCACATTTGCATGTTCAAAACTCTCAACACATTCAACTACACATGTAGTTTCATCAATACATTTAGCCATGCATTGAGCTTCAAATTTATCATCACCAGCAACAGCTAAGTCATCCACTTCAGTAATAGAAATAACTTCAGCATCACACTCACTCTTCACTGCTTGCTCACTCACTATCATGCACATATTTTCTTCTTTTACATTCACAATATCACTAGCAAGTTTATGTGCTAAGCATTCGACATCTCTTTCTTTTTTCCTCTTTTCAACCTCACTTCTCCTCTTCATTATTAATTGATCTTTATAGGCTTGTTGTGGTGTTAAAAGAGAAAGAATCACTGACCTCCGCTCCGTGACATAAATGTACCTACTCCTCTCAACATGATGCCACACTTGCCTATCATACTTCCATGACCCACCCAACAATACATGACAATCAAGCATAGGCACCACATCACATAATACTTCATCATGAAACCTCATAGTAGTAAAGGCAACCATGACTTGATACTCCACCTTAACCTCATCACAATTAGGCAAACCTCGTAACATATAAGGCTTAGGATGGTTTCGCAATGACAACCTCAATTTCTCCACGAGACTGGTACTAACTAAATTAGCCCAATGTTCCCCATCAATAATCACACTGCACACCTCATCTTTCACAAATACTCTAGTACGAAAGATATTATCTCTTGGTTGCCCCATAATATCAACCAACGCACTTGGCATCTTGACAAAAATAAACTCAAGAAGGAAGAAAAGACTAAAAAAATGACAAAGATAAAGACAACACTAAAAATAAGACTAAAAAAACCACATGAGTCTCAAAACAAAACACAAAAAAATCAGATTCAAAATTCAGTGACAAATTCAACCAAAAATTTTCTTTTCGATTAAGGAACACTAAGGCAATCCCTAGCACAACTTAACACACAAGATAATTGATCAAACTTTACTGACCAGATCTGATTTTTTTTTTAACAACAGCAACAGCCTATTAACAAAGTTCTCATGCAAAAAGGTCAAAAAGCAAACAAACCCTACTGCCTACTGATCTGCACTAGCCAATGAAGGAAAATTTTTTTTTGACTGACAAACGCAATTCCAGAAAACTTTTTTTTTTGGGTTCACAGCCTCACAGGCGTGAACTTAACTTTTTTTTTTTTTTTGTTCACAGGCGTTAACTTTCTCCTTTTTTTTTTTTTTTTTTTGCTAGACAATAACCCTACTCTTTTTGGTGAAGACACACGAACACGACACAAGGCAGAACAAAGAGATTTTTTTTTTTTTTTTACTGACAGACACAAATATAAAAGTAAGAAATAGTTTTTTTTTTATTGACAGCAGTAGAAGGCTATCAATGACTCAATGAATATGACAGCAAAAACAAGACTTCAAAGACCGAATTAACAGGAAAAAAAGAAGAAACGAAAATAAATAAAAGTCAGACCTGAAATCTGGCTCTGATACCAATTGATACGAAACAGGATACGAAACAGACGAAACCCGATCCAAGATCCCGTAGACCCCCAAAGAACCTGTCCTTGAAAACCCTTGGAGATAGCCTCAGATGAATTTTGCCAGCAAATAGGACGCCACAAAGGATGCCAACCCTTTGATAAGTCTTTGTTCAATCACTGAACGATGATAAAATTTCTCAATCTCAAGAAATAAAAGTACTATTCACGCACAAAAATTAGGGTTCTCATTAAGAGTTGTTTTTGAGTTTAAATAGTAACATACTCAAACCCTAAGAGAGCTAAAAAGACTAATATAGCCCTAAACTACCCATTACCAACTAAAAGCCCATAATTCCTAATTTTTAGCCCATTTTGAACCCATAAATAAATAAAATAAACTAACTCAAAAAATAAATAAAAACAGACATTCACGTTGGTTCCATATATGAAAATAAATAATAAATAAGCCTAAACAAACGAAATCAATCCATGATGTGATCTAGCAGCATGGATTGATTTCGTTTGTTTAGGCTTATTTATTATTTATTTTCATATATGGAACCAACGTGAATGTCTGTTTTTATTTATTTATTTATTTATTTTTTATTTTTTTTTTTTCACAAAAAACAAGGCCTTTAACTTGCCAAATCCAAAAAGAACAAAAAAGACACTAGGCGATGAAGGACAATTATCACTGACAAGGACAAATACAAATCAATTTGTTGTTTTTGATTTGTTCAGTGAAATAAGCGAATAGTAAGTAAGAAGTAAATTTTTTTTTTTTTTTTTTTGTGATCAACGACAAACAGGAAAGAAGAGAAAAAAAAATATAAGATTGAGACGCAAGGAAAAAAAAATTGGAATAAACGAAAAGAAAAAAAAAGTCAGACCTGAAATCTGGCTCTGATACCAATTGATACGAAACAGGATACGAAACAGACGAAACCCGATCCAAGATCTCGTAGACCCCCAAAGAACCTGTTCTTGAAAACCCTTGGAGATAGCCTCAGATGAATTTTGCCAGCAAATAGGACGCCACAAAGGATGCCAACCCTTTGATAAGTCTTTGTTCAATCACTGAACGATGATAAAATTTCTCAATCTCAAGAAATAAAAGTACTATTCACGCACAAAAATTAGGGTTCTCATTAAGAGTTGTTTTTGAGTTTAAATAGTAACATACTCAAACCCTAAGAGAGCTAAAAAGACTAATATAGCCCTAAACTACCCATTACCAACTAAAAGCCCATAATTCCTAATTTTTAGCCCATTTTGAACCCATAAATAAATAAAATAAACTAACTCAAAAAATAAATAAAAACAGACATTCACGTTGGTTCCATATATGAAAATAAATAATAAATAAGCCTAAACAAACGAAATCAATTCATGCTGCTAGGATCACATCACCCCCTCACCAATTGACTCACGCCGACAGCCTGCCATTACCCACTCAGCCAATACACGTTCTAAACCTTAACGCCACATGC